>MU712023.1:37981-51356 GCA_026770625.1 Nicotiana glauca | reverse complement strand
CCGATACACACATATAACTCACAAAAAGGAAATGCACATCGGGTCAAATTTGCTCATTACAATAAACATATATAGCCCTATGCTCGGCCACACGAAACGCATCCGAAAAGTCCCTCAATACCGGAACTGAATCAATGGTAGATACCTTTGCACTGACATCCACCACGAAGGTCCAATTAACCAAGTAATACCTGCCAGCCGCCCGCTGGTCCTTGGGTTACGAACTACCCTGCTAGAAAATAATCCGATGCACCTTGCTACGCAACTTGTGGCATTTTTCGACATAGTCCATAACACATTAGTCTAGACAATCTGGCATTGGAACAACCAATCTGCCATCTAATATTATAACCCAAATTTAACATACCAAGCAAGGAAAGATCCACTCGGACCTCCAATCTCCAATAACCGCTGAACGGTGTCGATACACACGATCTACGACCACTGCATAGTCGGATCACGAGAACTTCTAGTCTCCAACACATATAACACACATCAAGTATCCATTCATACCACAAAAGATATTCAGAAATTTCCCTGTGCCATCAACTACTCCATTATCAACAGTCGATCCAACAAGAGGATACCGCAATACCACCAAATATTATCAGCCTACATTACCTTGCCCCCTTTTTCTGAACATATACCCCCGCCAAATTACTAGCATAGCAATACCATCTTCCTTAATCATCTGAAGATCGATTCTTAAATCACCTGCAGCTGTCCGCGCTGCTCAAGAATTTAATGACTTCTCATTATATTATGAACTGAACCAAAACCTTGAACACGCACATCTCAATTCTCCATACCATAACACCTAGACCATACCACCCTAGGATAACATGAGGACTCCTATCTTTCTCCTGCGCCGCAGACATCGACGCACTCAACTAGTCAAGACCTTTCATGATCCCATATAGGAGAAAAATTATGACACACTCCATGCTTCCCATACCCATAGGAAAGCTATTCCCAGATGCGGAATCCCAAACGGACATGATAAAACTGAAATGCACTTCAACCCAAACTTATGAAATTCTTCCAAAAATACTAACTTCCACAATAGGTGCCGAAACATTCTCGGGTCTTCCAAAACTCGATCCGGACATACGCCCAAGTCCGAAATCATCATATGAACCTGTTGGAACCTTCAAATCCCGATTCCGAGGTCGTTTACTCAAACATCAAATCTTAATCAATTCTTCCAACTTAAAGCTTCCGTAATTAGAATTCTCTTTCCAAATCAACTTCGAACTTCCCAAAATTCAGTTTCGACCATGCGTACAAGTCATAACACCTGAAGTGATGCTGCTCGTGGTCTCAAACTTCTGAATGACGTGCTAGAGTTCAAAACGACCATCAGATCGTTACATTCTCTCCCACTTAAACATACGTTCATCCTCGAACGTGCTGAGAACTACACTAAAGTTGTCTGAAATCACTGCATAACACCTAGTGCACCTACCCGTGCTACCACAACTCACTTGGGCACATTAGCCCGATCAAATCTAAAAATAACCTCTTTCATTTAGGCAAATAAGCCTTAGATCCCAATTTTAACACCCGAAATTCTCTGCCAGGCCTATTTTCAATATATAAACACCGTATAAATCACCAAACGATGCACCGATACAAGATTGTATATATTTGCTGAATTCACTCTATGCACCACATCATTCACAGGACTATAATGACATTCTCTGATCATAATAGCTAACATTCCCCGAATCTGATGCTCACAATGCACCTAACTTTTGCTATGCGTGGAAACTCATAACCAACTGCTGAGTCAACAAATCATTGAGTCTACACCTCTAACAAGAACCATTACCTCATTCCGGCCAAATAATGATCTTTGCTCTTTATTATACTTCATATAATCCGACTGCACCGACCCTAGATCCAATAATCTCTTCTCACCCAGTAAGAACTGCTTGGCAACAAGCTACCCCAGACCTGATCAAAAGTCTCATATGATGCCACAATGTGCCAATAGGCTACCAACTCGAATGTGATACACAAGAAAAACAAACTCTGGAAGGGACTACTCGACCCGCGCAACTAATAAGACCCTTCCTCGGAAAATGGAAGACAAAACACACAAAAATTAAAATATAGAAAACTATACTAAACATCATACCGTTGCGGCGTGCAACCCGATCCACACATAGAACTCACATAAGAAGATACACACCGATCTAAATTGCTCATCATTACTAAATATCGAATATCAATATAATTGTAAGCACACTAATTGCATACACCATCCTTGGGGAGACAGATAGCGTCATAAGCTACAAAACTCAAGCACAACTGAGGCGCTATATAATCTGAATCACAACAACCATCACGCTCACATAACACCATCGCTACGCATAAACTCAATACATAAGAAATTGATCAAGTCATTTCACAACTCACACGGTGCTATATAGCATTACATGAAATAGCTGACGATGAAACAACATCCCATGTCCGAATACTCCTCTATAAGGAGCACTTTGCTGAAATGAACACATCCGGTCCGATATAGGGCCCACCTCCATGTTTAAATCCATCCTGATACCTCAAGTCAATTTTGATCGCACTGCACTAGACAAATAACCTTCTAAGGGTTCGTAATTACCTTTTTTTTTCTAGAACTCACAAGAACAGCCATCATAACTTGAGTAAACCTCCACGATCCACAACCCAATAAACCGAGCGACCTTTAGACATAAATTCTAAAATTAGTGACATCACCACAATCTCTATGCATTGGTTTGAATTTCAAATCAATCAAGTGACTACATGTAACATTTATACAATCTACTTATGACACACGCTCCCATGACCTTCCGTACCAGATAACAAGTCTACATATTTATACTACCGGTCGCACTAATGCTGTAATGCAAATCATGAATCTGAAACCAGGTTACAACCTCTTTCACAAAACATCAATCTCGTGTATTGCTGAAGACAATGCCAACTTACTCTAAACATTCAAATCCCTTTCCTGCTCCTCCGAGCTGGTGACATCCTTGCCAACACCGAACCACAAACTCGGTTCTTCACCTTTTATTTTTATGCCGCTCAGTGTACCTAACATGCCAATATGCGACAATAATAGAATTTCAACATAACTCCTGAACAACTAATAGGGTATACACTTCTCCATACAGAAAACCTTTTACTTAACTCATTCCAAGAGAATCATAGCAACACGCGAGTACATTCTCATAACCGTAGAACATTCAAATTCTCAAGTAGTGGTCTAAACCATCATAACCTTTCCAGGATTCACCTACACATAACAGGCCATATACTTGAATGCTTCCAAATAAAATCAATTATGGCGGCAGTCGAGCCTCGCACGTACCGCCACTGCTATGCCAATTTAACTATGGCTAACCAATCTATCTTCTTCTAATTCATCCTTAACCTGCCTTAGAGATACTAATAGCTCTATTCCTTACATCACCAACTTAAATCCGCACTCACCTTGAGTGACCCCATTCCACGAGACCACCTTGTCTCCAACCCCATGAAGTGTTTCATACACTCCCTGCATGCACATTTGCATCTTCAATTGATACACCCATTCTGATAACTTCTCTACGAGTCTGAAGTCTTTTTCTCATTCTCCTCCCAATGCTACACTGCAAGTCAAAAATATCATGGAACATTCTAAACCTCCTTTCATAATCTGCTGCAAAAGCTCAATTCTTAACCCTACTTATGGGATCGAAATTATTAGGCACCACATTTAACTTTTGAATCCACCAGGGCCGTTGCTGAAAGTAACCCACTCTGGCTTGGTCCCGAATATAATCAACTCCAAGGCTCCACTGGCATATGAACACCCATCTCAATGAAGCACTCAACTGAATCACTTCCCTTGTAAATCACCTTTGTACGAAGCATATCTGAATCTTCCCAAAGCCTAAACATGAGATAATAAGGCCAACTATAACACACCTTTATTAATTTCTTTGCTCAAACTACCACTTATGTTTTTTCCCTTAGCTGTGATAACCTACTAATATGCCGATAACCTGAACCTCACAAGTAGATAACCATGCAACCTAATCATAGGTGGTGGGACTCTCCCATTTAGCTTGGAGCTACTATTACCCAACTCTGGAACCCACCAAGATTCTTTATTTCTTATTGACATAGCCTTGCGCAATCAACCGCCAAATTTCTTAAAATCTTTCTGTAAAACGCTTTATGAATACTCTGAATCATTAACCATATTCACATGTCCGACCTCTTTACCGGTAGCCAGTAGGATTCTTTGTAGAAGCTTTGCTAACCACGCGACCGCTGATTTGCACACAGGAGATAACCCACCTGTGGAGATACATGCTGATATCTTTCAACGCAACTAAACGAGGTACAATCACTACATCATCCATAACCCATCATGATCCCATGCTCCTCCACCAATTGTACTAGTCCATTCACTTCTTAGGGATATCAACTAAATTTGCAACAGTACCTCCAAATCCAAGCCCATGTTGTTTCCTTCTTCATATCGGCAACTCCTTTATGTTGTATCAAATAGCTGATATTTCAAATTAAGTCCATAGACCCAGTCACCGTCCACTAAAATTCCCAAATTACTCCAAACTTTCCTCGATGGTATAGTTATTCTGCCACTAAATCCACGTGCTGCACTGCCACTCTCCCACTTTGGGCAAACTCACTACTTTAAGAAACTAATCGGCTTACACTTCTTACACCTGACCTTCTAGAAATTTAACCATCGCATGACATTTCCCACACGTCCTTCCTCATCCTTTGCTGCTCAGCTGACGCCTTAGATCAAAACCGATCTCGGTAGCTCTTGAACCAATAGACCACTATTAACTCTTGAACCCTTCCATAGATCATATTTCTCAAGCCGTCAACCTTAGAAACATCGATTCAATCCCGAACCACCGCACCCTGCGATCTCTAACAACTGCTTCTCCATTGCTATCTCACAACAACCTGCCCCAAAGGCGAATTGTAGAAGATCATAACATTGGCAAACTTAGTACATTCAGCAAGGACAATGACACCTCATCACAGATGAAAATTCCACCACGCTCGCAAATACCAAGTCTCGTTACTCCATCAACCCAAATCTAAAAATTCTTAGTTTGATTGCTCTTCCTCCATCGGAAATAAAATACCGAATCTCTGAATTATGCATTGAGTGAACCTCCCCTCAAGTCATTCACTGCCCCAACACATAGGCAAGCATCCTATCATCACATCAATACTAATCGTTCCTTATCATCATGGCAACTTGTGCCTAGCCTCAGAGCTCTCAGAAGTACAACTACTGAGTTGAAAAGACAAAATATCCTTCCACAAGGCGATGATAATTGCTCGAACAACCATGCAGGGAGAAACAACCCGAACCACATTTGTAGTACCGTTACAATTACTTATTCGCCGATTCATAACCAGCACTTCGCATCGCATAAGATTGAATGGAAAGGAAATGAAGGCATAAGCCTCAAAGGGAATCAAATCGCACGATGAGGAAATCAAGAAGGGAAGTGCTCCTAATAGCCCTGTAGCCTCTCGAAGATAAGTATAGACGTCTCCGTACCGATCCGTAAGACTCTACTGGACTTGCTCATGACTCGTGAGAACTAAGGGAACCTAGTGCTCTGATACCATGTTGTCACGACCAAAAATCTACTAAGGGTCGTGATGGCACCGGATACCACTGTCAGGCAAGCCAACACCAATTTACTTACAATTTCTGGTTTTAATAATTTCGAAATTGTTTCTTTTGTACATTAAACAATAAGTAATGAATTTCACTTAATAGCTATTTATGTCTTTAACAAACTTAATATTTAGTAATACCACAATCATCCCAGAACCCGATGTCATAAGTGCATGAGCATTTACTAGGGAATGAAATAAAATACAGTAACTGTCCAGAATATAAAGTGGACAGAAATGAAAATATAGCACAATACTCTGAAGGAGTCTCTGCTGGTTGCGGATCATCTCGATAAATGTAGCTCACCTAAGTCTCCGTATCAATCATGCCGCTATGCCACTAAGCCACTAGTCACACATGAACTTGTGCAACAAAAATGCATAGCAAGTGTAGTATGAGTACGAAAACAATGTGTACCCAGTAAGTTTCCCGTCTAATCTCTAAGAAGTAGAGACGAGAGGTCGACTTTGACACTTACTAGTGGTCCAATGATAGTATAGTGAAAATGTGAGGAAGTCATGGATTTCATAAGGCAATACTAACTTATAAACCCGGAAAGCAGGTAAACAACTTCTCAAATAATAAAGGATTTCCAAGGATTTACCTTTTATTATCTTTATCAATTTATCTCTGGCCAGGAAAGGCAAATATCAACATTTATAATTCTCAGGAAATCAATACAAGCATGCTCATATCATGCCGAGGTAGTACGACCAATCCAACATAAAAATAAAATGCGCACTGCCAGAGGGTCGAATGACGCGAACTATAGATGCATCTATTAACCCGCTCGTGATCATACATGTGACGCGGTCAAATATAAATAAACAATCACCCTGCTCACGAATCATACATATGATGCACGTACACATAGAAATACATACTCAAACAGTCAATCAAGACATTCATCGAGGAGACAATTATTCAAGGAGGTGTAAATTCCCTTTTTACAGGTCCAAAAAATGAAGTTTAACTCTTTTAGAGAGTCATTTGCCACTTCGGTATGATTTAAGCATTTTAAACTATCAATAAGGTTAAAATTATTACAAGTAAAGCATGCTTTTGGGGTCCTAGACTACCCAGACATAAGCATAATAGTAGCTACCCACGGACTCTCGTCACCTCGTGTGTGCGTAGCCCCCACACTTAGGGGCACATATTCAATTAATTCACATATAGGGACAATTTCCTCTTACAAGGTTAGAAAGGAGACTCACCTCACCCCGAAGTTCCAAAACCGGCATTCCATGTTCTTCCGAAGACTCAGATCGATGCAAAAATTCTCCAAAACCAATGATTTGATACGAAAATACACTCTCAAAATCGCCCACTCTTGGACCTAGGGTTCAAAATATGATAAAATAAAGCAAAAACTCGAGTTATACAATTAAAAATCAAGCTACAGATGTCGTATTTATGAATCCTCGCAAAAACGAAGAAAGCCTTCGCAATTACGAACAAAGAAGGGCTAGAAAAGGTCGCATTTGCGACAAAAAGTTTGCAATTACGATGGATATGTTCGCAATTGTGACCATACCAGAAGTAGCAGTTTTTCCCAACACAAAAATGAGCATAACTTCCTCATACGATGTTCAAATTCGATGATTCTTTTTGCTATGGCTCCGTAATTATGATATAGATATAATGGTTCAATTAAAAATGTATTTGGATCTCATTTGATTAATGTGGTACCCCTTTATTCCAAAAGAAAGCGACGTTGAAACATCAATTAAGAGCGCAATACAACCCAAAACATACCCGAGGCCCCTAAGGCCCCGTCCAATCACACACCTCAGTCCCATAACATAACTCGGACATGCTTGAAGCCTCAGATCATGTCAAACAACAATTAAACCATGAATCTCACTCCGATTCAAGCTTAATGAACTTTAAAATTTCAAACTTTTACTTTCGATGTTCAAACCTATCAAATCACGTCCAATTGACCTCAAATTTTGCACACAAGTTATATTCGTCATTACAGACCTGCTCCAACTTCCAGAATCGGAATCCGACCCCGATATCAAAAAGTGAACTCTCGATCAAACTTCTTAGAAACATTCAAATTTCTATCTTTAGCCAAATGACTCCAAAATGACCTACGGACCTCCAAATATACTTTCGATCACGCTCCTAACACCAGAATTACCACGGAGCTATTTCCAGACTTGGAATTCCAAATGGACATCGATAACACTGAAATGCACTTCAACCCAAACTTATGAAATTCTTTCAAAAATACTAACTTCCATAATAGGTGCCGAAATGTTCCTGGGTCTTTCAAAACCAGATCCACACATACGCCCAAGTCTAGAATTATCATACGAACTTGCAGGAACCTTCGAATCCTGATTTCATGGTCGTTTACTCAAAAATCCAATCTTAATTAATTCTTCCAACTTAAAGCTTCCGAAATAAGAATTCTCTTTCCAAATCAACTTCAAACTTCCCGAAATTCAGTTTTGACCATGCGTACAAGTCATAATACATGAAGTAAAGCTACTTATGGCCTCAAACTGCTGAACGATGCGCTACAGTTTAAAATGACCAATCGGGTTGTTACACAAGGTCTTAGTTAGAAGTAATTGAGAGTAACAAAGACAAGGAAAACCAAGAGCAATAACACGATAAACAAGTGAAAAAAGAAGAAGTGACATAAAGAAAAGAAGAAGAGACAAAAAGAAAAGCTACAAGACAAGATGAATAGAAGATGTGACAAAAAGGTAGTGCTACAAGACAATTTGAATTTTTGAGTGGAAAAAATAGTTACAAATACTAAGGGAATCTCTACTCAAGCCATGTGAAGATGAGGACCAATGAAGTACCCTACAAAGAAAGACAAGAAAGATTTCTGGAAATGTTTGAAATCCATTTTTAAATCTGCTTCAAAAACTTAGCTATAAAAAGGGGAAGGAAGAAGAAGAGAAAGACACAAGTACACGAAAGAACTCTCTGAAGAAAGCCATCTAAACGCTCTCCTTCCTCTAATGACCCGCCTGGTCGTTTTGCCTTTTAGAACTCCATTCCCTTAAATAAAAGTTTTTCTGGTTGTTTTAGCTAATTTACAACTTGCAGGGATGGTTAGTTCGGGATTTGGAGGAGTTTTGAGTGAAATATGCCCCTTTGAGTTCTTAGAATTTTCTTAAAATACTAAGTTTGAATTTGGTCAATATTTTTAGAAAATGGAGTCGGACTCATATTTTGACGGTCCCAGAGGGTCTGTGGGAAAATATGGGATCTGGGCGTATGTCCGGAATCAAATTCTGAGGTCCCTAGCCCGAGCTATGAATTATTATTAAAAATTATTAATTTGAAGTTTTAAGGATTTAAAGAACTAAGTAATCATTGATTTCCTAGGTATCGAGCTCGTATTTTGGTTTCGAATCCTGGTATAGGTCCGAAATATCATTTAAGACTTGAGTGTAAAATTTGGTGTCAATCCGAGTAGATTTAGGGCGTTTTGGCCCGTTGGAGGAAAATTAAGAACTTGAAGTTCATATGTTTGATTCATTTGGTTTTAGGGGGTGATTTCTAGATTTAGCGTTGTTTCGGGTGTTCTGAATGTTTGAGTAGGTCCGTCTCGTGATTTTAGACTTGTCGGTATGTTCGTGCGGGGCTTGGGAGCCCCGAGCATCAATCGGACGAGGCTCGAGTGAAGTGGAAATTTTGGAAAAAGGGCTGAAGGATTGCCGCTTTTGTCATAACCGCATCAGCGGTTCTTGGACCGCAGATGCGGCCTACGACCCAGGTGGCCAGGCTCGGAAACCGCAGATGTGGCTCCCAAGCAGTAGATGCGGCCTTGAGATCGTAGATACGGTACCAACTTTTCCTCCCCTAACCGCAGATGCAAAAATCACAGAACCAGTAAGGTTCATTAAAGACGGGTCTTAAGTCATTTTTTTGACATTTTCACTCCTCCTTTGGGTGATTTGAGAGCTTTTGAGAGAAGTTCTCCACTTAGTATTGTGAGGTAAGTCTTTTCCACCCATCCTTATGTTAATACTTGCGCATTAGGTAGATTAAACACTAGAAACTTGGTAAAATCAAGGGGGTTAGAGCAAGACCTAGGGTTTTGCTAAAAATTTGATTTAACTACGAAAATTGTTATGAAATTAGTTAGAAATCATATTAATTCTTAGGTTGTAGAGAACAACTTTCTTCGAAAAATTTTGGAATCTAGGCACGTGGCCCGAGGTCGAATTTTAGGAAAATTGCATTAAGGGTTGGAAAAATTGCTTAAATAGATAAAATGCAATCTTGTGAGTCTATATTGACTAGTTCTTACTTCGTCTATCTAGTTTGGGATCGTTCGGCTCCAAATTGAGGGTTTGGACTTGTTCTTAGCGTTTGAAGTATACCTTAGAGCAGGCGAGTCTCCTTTCTAACCTTGTAAGAGGGAATTGTCCCTATAGGTGTAATAATTGAATAAATTGCCACTATATGCAGGGGCTACGTACGCACTAGGTGACGAGAGTCCGTGCATAGCTACTATTATGCTAAGTTCGGGTAGTCTAGGATCCATAAGGATGCTCTATGTGATTTATTTGCAACTTGATGCTTAGATTCAAATTCGTATAAACCATGTTGATTAAATTAAATGAGACTAGTGGCAGGGACCTTATTTTCTTGGCCTTTAAAAGAGAAATTGAACATACCTCTGAATAACTGTTCTAGAGTTATATACTGTTGTTTTCCTGTTGCTATGTTTAATTATGTTGACCGCGTCGCATGATCAATTCGCGAGCGGGGTAATAGATGTATCTATGGTTCGAGCCGTTCAACCCTCGACAGTGCACAATTTATTTTTACGTTGGATCGTGCCATACGTCCCTCGGTATTACTTGCACCTGTTCTTGCTTAGTGATTTCCTCTGTGGACTAAATTTCATATCTGCTTGATATATGTGTGTGTGTGTGTATATATATATATACATACATACATACATACATATATATACACACACACAAACACACGCACACACAGCGCGCGCACACACACACACACACACATATACATATATAGAGATGCCCACAATAATATCTGGAAAGGAACTGTTAGTCTACGCTTATAAATGCTTAATAACTTGTGAAATCCATGCTTATTATGAACTCATCTCACTTTATTTGACCCTAGTAGGTATCATGTCGAACTATCGTCTCTACTTCTTCGAGATTAGACGGGATACTTACTGGGTACATATTGTTTATGTACTCATACTACACTTCTGTACTTAATTGTACAGGGTCTTAGACAGGTACATCTGGCTGTCAGTCTGGTGCGCATCATTGAGTAACTTCGAGACTCCTACGGTGAGCTGCTTCCCTTCCGTGTCATTCAGCAGCTTAAAGGAGTTTTCTTATGTATTTATGCTGTCTATTCTGTTTCAGACAGTAGGATAGTGTGTTTTGTTGTATATTCTACTAGTTGCCCACTACTTGTGACACTAGGTCTTGGCACACACATTAGTAGACTGTATTATGGGTTGTATTATTATTATGACTTTATCCGTCGTTTCTAATTCATTTCCAACTTAAAGAATTATTTCAACTATTTAGGGGTTAAAGTGATCGAAAGCTTAGTTAGTAACTTCCACGTTGGCTTGCCCAGAAATGGTGTTGGGCGCCATCATGACCTGTTATGGAATTGGATGGTGACAATATGGTATCAGAGCACTAGGTTCATGTAGGTCTCACAAGTCATGTGCAAACCACATAGAGTCTTGTAGATCGGTATGGAGACGTCCGTATTTATTTTCGAGAGGCTATAGTGTATTAGACATAACTAATCTTTATTCATTCCTATCGTGTAGTGGTTGGTTTACTAAATTTTCTTTCTCTATTCTCTCACATATGGTGAGGACATGCACGACTGATGTTCCAGACCCAGGTGGAGCTGTTTCCCCCTCCCCCCATTGCTAGAGGCCGAGTCAGAGGCCGCGGGAGCTCACCGGCTCGTGGTAGGGGATGAGGGCATCCCAGGGCTATTCCAGTAGCACCACCAGCAGATCCGGTGGGAGATCCTATTATCGAGGAGCAGGGCAAGGTGCCCGCAGCAGAGCCTACCCTGATTTTATGACAGCACCAAGATTTCAAGAGGTCATGGGCCGTATTATACAGTTCATGGATACTATGCCTCAGGATGGTTTATTTCCAGTAGATCCAGCTACCTCACAGGTAGGAGGGGGATCACAGACCCCTACTGCTCAGGCTCCAAGACATGCAGCTGTAGTGTATCAGACTCCGGGTGCACTACCCGTGGATGGGGCTCAACCAGTGGCTGCAGTGGCACCCCAGCCCAGACCAGCTGTAGATGGTAACCCGCAGAAGCTATTGGATAGATGGACTAGACTTCACCCTCCGATCTTTGGGGGTGAGCGTCATAAGGATGCTCAGGACTTCATAGACAGGTGCAGGGACAAACTGCACAATATGAGAATATTGGAGTCACATGGAGTTGTCTTCACTACTTTTCAGCTTGAAGGCAGGGCCCGTAGATGGTGGCAGTCCTACGTTCTTGGTAGGCCAGCAGGTTCTCCTCCCATCACTTGGAGCCAATTTGCACATTTATTCTTGGATAGGTACATTCCACCCTCTGAGAGGGAAGAGCTACAGTATCAGTTTGAGCATTTTGAGCAGGGTCAGATGTCTGTGACCGATTATGAGGCGAGGTTTTCTGAGTTTTCTCGCCATGCACTCATGATACTTCCCACAGATGCAGAGAGAGTACGGAGGTTTGTTGCGGGTTTGCACCCCGGTATTCGATCTGGCATGGCCTGAGAGGTAGAGATAGGTACAGAGTATCAGCTAGTGGTTGAGATTGCTCGCAGGATTGAGGGGTATTGCCAGAGGAGTAGAGAGTAGATGCAGCAGGATAAGAGGGCTAGGTTTTCGGGATAGTTCAGAGGTGCCCCAGCTAGGGGTAGAGGTCACTTCGGGAGGGGTTAGCCCAGCAGACCCCCGCATTCAGCACCACCACCCCCTCCCCGAGGTGCTCTAGTGAGACCTTATTTTAGTGCGATGCCGGAGAGTTCTTATCGCCCACCAGCTATTCAGGGTTTCTCCGGCCGGTATTCTGGTTATCAGGATTCTTCTAGTGCTCACTTCAGCGCTATTCCAGATAGTTCCTATCGCCCACCAGCCATCCAGGGTTCTTTTAGTGGGTAATCGGGTTAGCAGGCTCAGATTTCAAGGTAGCAGGCCATGGTACCGAGAGTATGCTACGAGTGTGGAGATTTGGGTCACATGAAGAGTGTAACGACCCGACCGGTCGTTTTGAGTACCAACGCTCCGTTCAGTAGTCGGAGGCCATGAACAGCTTCATTTCAGGTATTATGACTTGTACGCGTGGTCGGAATTAAATTTTAAGAAATCCAGAGTTGATTTGGGAAGAGAATTCTCATTTGAGAAGCTTAAAGTTGAAAGAATGAACCATGATTGGATTTTTGAGTAAACAACCTCAGAATTGGGATCTGAAGGTTCCAGCAGGTTTGTATAATGATTTCGGACTTGGGCGTATGCCCGGATTGGGTTTTGGATAACCCGAGAGCGTTTTGGCGCCTATTGTGGAAGTTAGCATTTTAGAAGAAATTTCATAAGTTTGGTTTGAAGTGCATATTGGTGTTATCAACGTCCATTTGGAATTCCAAGACTGTGAATAGCTCCGTAT
>MU712015.1:94152-115780 GCA_026770625.1 Nicotiana glauca | reverse complement strand
ATTTTTAGCTTAAGTTCCATGAATTTCTAGGTTAATTTCACAATATAATCGAGTTTTAAGTTCAAAAATCTTACCTCCAATCGATTCCCCATGAATCCCTCTTGAATCTCCCTCAAAAAGCTTTCAAAATGATTGACTATGGAGGAAAAACGACTCAAAATCACAAATAAATAACTTATAAACTTTCTGCCCAGTTCTGATCTTCCCTCATCGCGTTCGCGACCTCAGCCTCGCGATCGCGAAGCACCTTTTTAAATTTCCAAAAATCAACCCTATGCGAACGTGACCTACTCTCTGCAAACGCGATGCACCAGCCTTATACACCTACGCGAATGCGATCCCACATTCGCGAACGCAAAGAGCAACTGCTCCTAGATCTAAATCCTTACACGCGAACGCGGAACTCCTCATACGAACACGAAGCACAAACTCCAAACCTTCCACGAACGCGGGCCCTCAATATGAATGCGAAGTCTTAAATTCCTGCCTTCCAAATTCCTTATGCGCGATCGCGACTCACCCTACGCGAACGCAAAGGGTTAATTTCTGCAGCACCTGAACTCCCAAAATCTGCAACTTTTAAACTTCAAAAATGGTCCGATTGACCGTCTGAAACTCACCCGAGACCCCAGGACCTCAACCAAAAGTACCAACACATCATAAAACCTCATTCAAACTTGTTCCAATCATCAAAATACCTCAAACAACATCAACTCCACCAATTCACATCGAATTCAAGCCTAAGTTTTCTAAAAACTTCTTAAACACGCTTTTGATCAAAAACCAACCAAACCACGTCCGAATGACTTGAAATTTTGCACACACATCCCAAATGACGTAACGAAGCTACAACAACTCTCAAAATTTCATTCCGATCTCTATATTTAGATCTTACCTACCATCCGTAAAATGCCGAAATCTCACTTTCGCCAATTCAAGCCTAAACCTTCCACGGACTTCCAAAATGCATTCCGATCACGCTCCTAAGTCCCAAATCAACCAACGGAGCTAACCAAATCGTAAAAATTTTGATCGGAGCTCATTTATAAATAAGTCAAATCTTCGTCAAACCTTTCTAATTTCAAGCTACAACTAAAAACTGTTCTTTCAAATTCATTCCGATTTCCGTGAAAACCAAAACCAGCAATTTACATCAGTCGTAATACATCACACAGGGCAAGTCATGCTCGAGAACTGGAAATCAAAGTGCAAAAGCTCAAAATGACGGTTGGGTCGTTACATCCTCCCCCACTTAAACATATGTTCATCCTCAAATGTGCCCAGAGTTGTTCTAAAAGCCAACCAATCGCTGAATAACCTTACCATGCATATTCCCAGGGGTGATCCCACATTACCCAATCTCATATTGGTCTGATAACACACTGTAACTGAAACTACACAATCCAATCTAGCCCATAAACTATAAAACCACATTCTCACTTCTAAAACCATCAATACGATCAAAACCGCATACCTATACTTTGAGTAGGCCCGAACCAGTGTAATAACCCATGCCTGCAACCTCAGGTGCAATTATATGTTATACCACATAACTCAACACATGTAGCGATAACTTCCATTCACAGCAGCCGTACACAACACCTGAATACCAGTAAAAAACCTCTTATCAACTAAAGTTTCATTCCAACACTTTTATATATACTGCCAATGATAACTAAAACACATAGTAAGCCATAGCCATTTCTCATATCAACCATTCATGAAGCCACTTCTCCCTGGGCAATTACCATAACAAATTTTTCGAGTCGAACTTCGATATTATCCTTCCAACATGCTGAAATCCAATCCATTCGTATTCATTAATGATTCCAACGATCTCTTCTGATCCAACACATTACTCTAGTGACATGACACCTTAATACAGGCCTAAGCCACAACTCGCATAATATGCACACCAATAAGCAACTGTCTGAACATACTCAAATTATGAAAATGACTCTAATGAAGGAGATGTCCCTTAAGCTCACATGAATCATCACAACACAAGACTGAGAACCCGTCTCATATCATAGAAATAGAACATGAATCTAACCCGCAAGGTCATACCTTTACATAGTTGTGCTACCAATGCGCGATCCTATCCAAACACTGCTCCACATGGCACACCACAAGTCACTATGCTCGAAATTGACAACCACGCACGATATGACGTCTGGAACCAAAGCACACCATCAAACCCACGGCGAAACAAATAACATATACCACACAAAATTGATAGGAATTAACCGATACGCTACTCACTGAGCAACACCCAATCACTCTTCCCACTCGATCTCCACTATGAGACCCCAAATGAGACGCACCATATGTGCCCATAACCAATAGATCATAACATCTCGCAACACAGAAAGGTAACTCATAGACTTCCCCAGATCACTAACAAGCTCAATAACGGTCGAATCAACCTATCTTTCAACAATACAAATTCGGGGCCAACCAAGCCGACTCAAGCTAGAGCATGCATCCACATTGGCTTGCCAACGAACTCCTTACCAAGAAAGTCTGAGGCTACTCCTTCCACTACTATAACTCCTGCCGAAACTATACAATATGGTGCCCGGCACCAAATCAATATCAAAATCAACAACCTTGCCTGACGACGTGTCCGGCCACAAGAAACACATCCGAAAAGTCCCTTACCTAAATCAATGGTAGAAGCCTCTACACTGACACCCATCACGAAGGCCCAAATAAGAAAAGCAAATCCTTTCCAGCCATCTGCTGGGTCCTCAAAATATAAAATCTCCCCAATAGGACTTAATCCGTCGAACATCACCACTCAATCCGTGGCATTTTCCGGTATAGCCAATAGCGTCGCCTTATCGCAATAGTCTAGAATAACCCAACACGGAGACAACCACTCTAAACCCCAACATCACATCCAAAATCTAACATACCAAGGAAAGAAAGATCCACTCGGGCCTCCAAATCCTGATAGTCACTAAACAGTGTCGATACACACTATCTACAACCACAATATAGCCTGAATATGAGAACTTCCGTCTCCTAATCCACACGACACGTGAATCACCATATCCGATCCCAATTTCGTCGTCCAAATACATGCCACACTTTTAATACTCAATCATTTCATGAGAGATACTCTAAAATTCTTTTGTGCCACCAAGAAGACTCGAATATCAGCAGTCGGTCTAGCCAGAAAGTGCCATAATACTACCAAAGTGACATCGACTTAATCACATTGCCCTTTTCTGAAACATATACTCTCGTCAAATCACTTCCAGTTAGTAATACCATTTCCTTAATTATCTGAGGGTCATTCACCCTAATCATATGAAGCTCATTTCTCTAACCACCTAAAACTGCCCGTGCTGCCGAAGAATTTTATGACTTTCCATTCAGAACTGAACCGTAACCTTACAGATGCAAATCTCTATCCTCCACAATATATCGCATATACCATACCATCCTAGGGTAACATGAGAACTTCATCTCCCTTCTGAGCCGCAAACATCTATGTACTCAACAAGTCAAGAACTTTCCATTGGTCCCACCTAGAAGAAAATCATTGTACATGCCATGCTCCGCAATCCCATAGAAAATATCCATCTCCAAACCGCAGTAAAAACCATCAAGAACTCTCCGATTCCCCTTTGTACAAATTGGACCTACCAGGACTGAATCCTTCTAGCTCAACCAAACTAAACAAGCCATCAAAACCTAAGAGCATTGCTGCAAAATACTTGTAAGAACTCATTACCTCGAACACACACATGGACTAATCATATCCTTACCATACCGGTCCAGCCTGCTACCCAACTATCCCATCTATCCGAGTTTCCTTCTGATTCATCTTCAAATTGATATTCCCTCTTGTTGTAGCACCACAATTCCTAAACCCAGTCTTACCACACGAAACCAAAGCATAAAACCACACTGTCTAAGACCCATACGTTGTTGAATATTCTCAAAAGCACCACAATTCAAAATACTTTACTCTGCAGAACTTCCGGCGAACCTAAATTCGTCACCTTTACCTTTCTAATACTGACACATAGGATCCCATAATTAATATAGAAATACCACAAGTCTTGCCTTTTCCAATGAAAACTCAGTTTCTAACCACATATACAACTTTAAAATAACTGATTATTCCCTGTAGAATCTTGAACACATTAGAGCCATTCTCGAGAGTCATTCACTCTTGTCCAAATTGCAATTTACCTGACCCAACGAACAGAACCACCAGTGCCTCGTTGGCACTCTGACACCGCAGAATGTAATCCTCATCTCAATACAATCAAGCAATTTCCTGCTCTATGAACCGAGCATTCTTTATCAACAACTACTTAAGACATCCCATGATTCTCTTACCCTATGAAGCATAATATAACCTTTGTCAAAAAAAATTCCTTTACTCGAGCCATCCTCGGTCTCAATTTCCGTAAGCCATAATTGATTCACTCGCACGTCTCAAACTGGAACCAACATAGCACCTAACAATGCAATCAACTACTCACATCAAACTCCCTCACTTGGCTCGAAGCCATAGATCAAAATACACTCAACTTCTCATAACACTTATACTCTATTGATGCCACAATACCATAGCGATATTAAACTCAAATCCTTTGTAAACTTGTGAAAACACAAATCATCTATTACTTTGAATCTTCAGCACATTTCGCACTCGTTCTCGCAACAGTTAAGCCCACTCTCTTAAGCGACCCAAATTTAAATTCCAACGCATATACTTCACTCGTAATAAGATCTTCTAATAGACAACATAAGGATCACACAACCTCAGAACACTCTGCAGGAAATAACCCACCTGCTTTGCCTCCAACTAACATTTCCTGTATACCTTCCACTGTCATAAGCTGTATGCAGTCACTTAGTCTTCCTGAGTCTGAACCCATATCACAATATGAAATTTACTTCGCTCACCACTGGGAAACATGAAAAGATCCTTCACCTTCCCATAAATCGGGGCTATACCTCGAATCAAGATGGAATTCTAGCACTTAATTGTTCTTCAATCCTTCAGCAGGCCTTCCTCGTCACTTCCAAGTCATATAGAGACATCTCCCAGTATTACATACTCATCACACAGTTATCCAGCTGTCACTTCCACTAATACGGACAATATTGAGCATATAAGTTCAAAACACTTGCTCACACAATCAACACCTCGGTGCTCAAGCCATAGGCAAGGATCCGGCCTCAAGTCCTCCAGACTGTCCCAACATCAACTCACAGGGATCACATCTCGCCCCTCGATCAGGGAATAACAAGCCATCGATGCACATCTGATACTGAGTGCTCATGCACGCATGCGAACGCGTGGAAGGAATTTCAAGAGTTACTTTTCAAGCTGAATCAAGGACGCACGATAAGAATTCAAGAATGGGAAGTTTTCCTAAAGGTTTTCAGCCTCTCGAAGATAAATACAGACGTCTCTGTACCGATCCACGAGACTCTACTAAACCTTCTCATGACTCGTGAGACCTATGTAACTTAGGCTCTGATACCAACTTGTCACGATCCAAACCCACACCTGATCGTGATGGCGTCTCTCATGGGGACAAGGCTAGTCAACTAAACCCAATTCATCTGATTAAAACAGCTAAATAGTTTATAAGCAGTTTAAATATGATTTAATGATAATAATTAGCGAAAGTGCAATCCGACACAGCCCAAACGGGGTGTGTCAAAAGTCACGAGCATCTATTAGAGTATGAATACAACTACAAAGTCTGAAATATACAAAATAGGACAAATGAATGAAAAGGGAGAAAAATGGTGCTGCGAACGCTGACAATCACCTCGCTAAACTCTGATAACTCTGCCTCCGATCAGCCAAACCCGCTACCGGATGTATACATACCTGCATCTGCACACAAGGTTCAGGGAGTAAAGTGAGTACTCCAACTCAGTGAGTAATAAAGGTAAATAACAACTGAGAAGCAATAAATCTCGTAAAAAAAACCAACATGATGTATAGAAGCAGTGTAAAAGCCATTTAAGAAAGGCAATGAAGCTGTGAAATCTCTTAAAAACATCTTAGCTTAGTTTAAACCTCTTTTGAAAATGACTTTTCAACAGTTATGCAAATGAATGCAAAACAATTAGTGCAGATAAGCACAGAAATCTGCCCATCGAGCACAACACTCAAGTAACAGGTAATGCTAGGCAATTATGAAGATAACATATAAAGTAACACAATCAACAGGTAATGGCAGACAATTGAAATAAAGTAAACATATAGGATAATACCAGCCCCTCGGGCTCACTCTCAAAATAATATCAGCCCCTCGAGCTCACTCTGTGAACACAATGGGTATCCCCACTCACTGGGGGTGTGCAGACTCCGGAGAGGCCCCTTACGGCCCAAGCGCAATATCAAGCCATCTCGTGGCATCAAATCTAGGCCCTCGGCCTCACATCACTCGGTATATCCTCACATCTAGCCCTCAGCCGCACTCGGTCCGAAAATCATCACAAGCCCCTCGGGCAATATTAAAACAGTAGTTCTCAGCCCAAAACATCATTTGAAACATCGTTTAAATCTCAAAACTGGATAAAAATAGCTGAGTTGTAAAATAGTGAAAAACAACAGGACTGAGTTCAAGCAATAAATCAAATAGTGAGGAAATAGTGATAAAAATCCCCAAAGGGTTCAAATAGTTGGCACGAAGCCCAAATCATGATGATAACAAATAAGTTTTAGTCAAATACGAGGTAAAATTCATCTATCGGGACGGACCAAGTCACAATCCCGAATAGTAAATGATCCCATGCTCGTCATCAAGCGCGTCTCACCTCAATATAGCACTATAATGTGCAAATCCAGGGTTTCAAACCCTCAAAACATCACTTACAATCATTACTCACCTCGAACCGGCGAAATCTCTAGCTCGCGACGCATTTGCCCCTCAAATTGGCCTCTACGCGCGTTGAATCTATGCAAAATCAGAACGAATACAAAACAATATGCTAAGGGAACAAAGCCCAAGCAAAAACAATAAATATCGGGCATAAATCTCGAAATTACCAAAACCCGATCCTCGGCCCACTTCTTGAAACTCAGAATTTTTTTACACCAACGGGTTCCTTATCCTCCCACGAGTTCATACATACCAAAAGTTCTTAAATCTGACCTCAAATGGTCCATCAAATCCCAATTCAAAAGTTCAAAATCCCAAGCCCTAATTCTTCCATTTTTAGCTTAAGTTCCATGAATTTCTAGGTTAATTTCACAATATAATCGAGTTTTAAGTTCAAAAATCTTACCTCCAATCGATTCCCCATGAATCCCTCTTGAATCTCCCTCAAAAAGCTTTCAAAATGATTGACTATGGAGGAAAAACGACTCAAAATCACAAATAAATAACTTATAAACTTTCTGCCCAGTTCTGATCTTCCCTCATCGCGTTCGCGACCTCAGCCTCGCGATCGCGAAGCACCTTTTTAAATTTCCAAAAATCAACCCTATGCGAACGTGACCTACTCTCTGCAAACGCGATGCACCAGCCTTATACACCTACGCGAATGCGATCCCACATTCGCGAACGCAAAGAGCAACTGCTCCTAGATCTAAATCCTTACACGCGAACGCGGAACTCCTCATACGAACACGAAGCACAAACTCCAAACCTTCCACGAACGCGGGCCCTCAATATGAATGCGAAGTCTTAAATTCCTGCCTTCCAAATTCCTTATGCGCGATCGCGACTCACCCTACGCGAACGCAAAGGGTTAATTTCTGCAGCACCTGAACTCCCAAAATCTGCAACTTTTAAACTTCAAAAATGGTCCGATTGACCGTCTGAAACTCACCCGAGGCCCCCGGGACCTCAACCAAAAGTACCAACACATCCTAAAACCTCATTCAAACTTGTTCCAAACATCAAAACGCCTCAAACAACATCAACTCCACCAATTCACATCGAATTCAAGCCTAAGTTTTCTAAAAACTTCCGAAACACGCTTTTGATCAAAAACCCAACCAAATCACGTCCGAATGACCTGAAATTTTGCGCGCACATCCCAAATGAAATAATGAAGCTACAGCAACTCTCGGAATTTCATTCCGATCTCTATATTTAGATCTCACCTACCAACCGAAAAATGCTGAAATCTCACTTTTGCTAATTCAAGCCTAAACCTTCCACGGACTTCCAAAATGCATTCTGATCACGCTCCTAAGTCCCAAATCACCCAACGGAGCTAACCAAATCATAAAAATTCCGATCCAAGCTCATATATAAATAAGTGAAATCTTGGTCAAACAATTCCAATTTCAAGCTACAAATGAGAACTATTCTTTCACATTCATTCTGATTTTCGTGAAAACCAAAACCAGTGATTTACATCAATTGTAATACATCACACAGGGAAATTCATGCCAGAGATATAGCGATCAAAGTGCAAAATCTCAAAACGACAGGTCGGGTCGTTACATTCAAACTCTTATGACTCGTCTCTATTGCACGATTTAGATTTGAAAGAAGGGTAACATACTCCTAAATGCCTTGTAGCTTCCTGTTTATATAATGTGGTTCACAACACATGTATAAACAAGGCTCTACTAGACACAATTTGTATACTCCCTAGGATAGAACTGCTCTGATGCCATATTTTGTCTAAGCATACCAATCTATAACTTTGAACTCTAGAGGTGTAACCCTCAACTTAGGCTGATAAGGCCTACCTATGAGCTGACAATTCCAATCAAGGCCGACGAAGCCAGCGTGAATGTCTACAACCAGCAATAGCAAACTAACACAGGACTCGTCTACAAGCCTCTAGAGAAAACTAAACTGTATCATGGTCAGGACAGGACCACGACCTACCCATCAAACCTGTGTAGACCTAGTAACTCTAAGTAAGTGGAGCTTACCAACCACGCTGATGTTTGGCTCTATTTACTAGGAAGGTCTATCTAGCTGTCTACCAAGATCTACAGGCATAAAATGCAGCGTCCCTAGCAAAAGGAACGTTAGTACGAAATAATTTACCGAGTATATAAGGCAACAGAATAACTAAGGTGAAACTGAACTGATAATATAATAATTAAAAGTAACTGGGATTCAAAGATAATTTAAAGATATGCTTACCTGATGATACTGACTCAACTCCCTCAATATAGTAAGTAAAATAGTTGTCCGACCTTATGAGGATCAGAACGTGTAACTACACTGCCGTAGTAGGCTCGCTAATAGGAGCTTGGCCATACTAGGCTTTGTATCTCATCCATTTTGGGATCGCTTATAGGTGCTCGGCCACAGTAGGCTCGGTATATAACTTACCATTTGATCAAAGGTTGCCTAATAGGGACCCTGCCTACCGATTATAGCTCGATGGTGGATAAATTACAGTAATACAATATATAAGTGTCTATATCTATATATATATATATATATATACACATACACACACACACACAGCCTCTGCTCTCTTGACCGGAAGAAAAATACTTAACTAAACGTAAAGTCCCGATGAGGGAGAATACTATAA
The DNA here is from genome assembly GCA_026770625.1 of Nicotiana glauca. Taxonomy (NCBI): domain Eukaryota; kingdom Viridiplantae; phylum Streptophyta; class Magnoliopsida; order Solanales; family Solanaceae; genus Nicotiana; species Nicotiana glauca. Next base: position 106,279 of record MU712015.1, on the reverse strand, counting down.
CTTATGAGTCTGGGATAGTGTACATAGATTCAGAAATACAAACTTCTATTTATGTCTCGTTATCAAACACATGTAGTTACGGGATCATGCCAAAACAAAAGTAAGGTTTAGCCTAACATACTTTATCACACTCTCTCCAATAACCATGTTGAACTTGTCTAGTCGCTCTTCAATCTTCAACAATGATAATAATGTTATTGCTAAGCTTTGAAGGATGCAACTATCGTATAACGAATGAAAATCTTATTTTATATTAAAACGGACGACATCTCCCCTATTTTCCTTGATTCCATAAACCAACAAGAACCCATACAACCTTCACCTATATACTTTCATCACCACAACACAAATCAAGATACACAACAACAAGTGCATCAACGAAACTACTATTTAATACGACGAACGGCAAGCACGGATTGAATCCCTTTTGAACCCTTTAACCCCAAATTAATTCAATAATTAACTTAACAACATATCCAGCATGATATTAAGTATAATGGGAGGACTTCTAACCTCTTATTAACCTCATAATTGGCCCTCAAATAGCCCAATAATCCAACAACAACAACAAGTACAACTTTCCATTGTTATGTTATCCTTGCTCAGCATACTCATAGTCCCAACAGCAAGTTCGACATGTAGACAATATATTTATAATAAAAACATAATAATAAAGTCATTTTCAAAGGTTTCCAACCATTTAAAGTTTCATGGAAACAACCTATCCAAAATAGTCCAGTAAAAACAATAACATCTCAAACTATTTCAAGTCTCCTCTTGTAGTACTTTGCTCAAATAATGCAACCAACATAAAAGAAACATCAAGAAAATGTAGTAGGTTGTTATACTCACCTTAACCAGTAGAAAAAATACGAAATTTCAGCCCAACAGAACCCACAACTATCCTCAATGACACCACAACACTATAGGTATTGTATTCTCTTCTTGAATCAGCTTTTGATATTCAAGTTGGTGTGTAAACACTTGTAGTTCGCCTTGAAACTCTAATATATATGAAGGGGGAACTGATTCTTAACTTAATTAACAAGAACAACACTAAACCTGAGGTTACTTCACTTTGAAGAATCCTCCAAAATAGCCACAAGATAAAGAACTACAATGTAGGAAGCACCACGAAATTTCTAGCATTGGATTCATGTTTTTATCTTTGCTTTTCACTCTAGAATCATGGATGAACTCTTGGAGATCATCTAGGAGGGTTTAGGAACTTTTGTGGTTGCTAAAATGAAACGAGTTAAAATTGACTTAAATAGGATCTGGACTTTTCTACCGACTTTGTGGGCCCTAAGAGAGCTACTAGCGCAGTCTCACGAAAACACGAATATCTCTCTAATCCAATATCATATCGATGAACGGTTTAATGTGTTAAAAACTAGACTCATATATATTCAATTTTGTAGGTGGATCATCCCGTAATTGACATAATTTTCAGCATATTTATGAATGTAACTTATAATGACCTTTGCCAACTTTTGTTTCACGACTCGCTTGATTCAAAATATAACACAAGACTATCATACGACTAAAATAACTCATAACATGACCTCCTTATCATGTTGAGAACGCATTTCATGATCTTAGGTATTTTGAACCTCCAAGTTAACATGATTAACCTACTTTATTTACTTTCAAAGATGATCTCATTCAGAGATTACATCAATTGACTTGCGGCGTACTTTTACGTACGAGAACATGGGGTCTAATATCACCGAACAAAGAAGAAATGCTCAAAACGACCAGTCGGTTACAAATATAGCATGGGTTGTTCCACTATCAATCACATTAATATCTTCATTATTTGAAATTTTATCCAAACATAACTTGAAGAATAACCATATTCTTCAACGAAATAATATAAATAAAATAAATACTATTGTGAACATCATTATTAAAGAATTACTTTTATCTATGTACAAGGATGACATTAACATGACCATACTATCTAATACAAACAATAGAAATTGAAATATTCAAATTTCTTTAGATTTATCACCGATTATATGACTTGTTTCTCCTTCTAGGAGTGCAAAGAAATCTACTACCTCCAAATGCATGAAGTTAATATTATCTTCAAAAATAAAATTTGCTTCAGCATTATTTTTGTCTTCTTTAGAAGGCTTAATAAATCTCAACCAGGTGCTTTAGCGTACGAAAGGTACGTGACCACTGCTCTTTTCCTCCACATCTATAGCATGCATTTTCTATATTTGTTGTTTGCACTACTTCATGCTTTCGTTCCTTACTTTTCTACTACTGGTGGTGAGAAAGATTTTTTGCTAAATTATAATTACCATGACTAGAGTTTTTTTCCCGACCATGACGTGGGCCACGACTTCTTCCACACTTAGCTTGGTGTAAGTTTGTCTCATTTACTTCAGATAATAAACAAGAACCAGTAGGTCAGCTTTCATGTTTTTTCATTAATAGCCCATAATGATACTCGGCCACAAGAAGATGTAAAATAAGTTCAGAATACTTTTTGAACCCCATCTCTCGATATTGCTACCGTAGAGCATATTCGAAGCATGAAAAGTGATAAACGTTTTCTCTATCATATCATGATGAGTAATATTATCACCACATAATTTCAATTACAAAATAATTCTAAACATAGAAATATTATACGCACTGATAGATTTCAAATCTTGTAGTCTTAAATGAGTCCAATCATAAAGTGTCTGTGGAAGAATGACCATCTTCAGGTGGTCATATCAATCTTTCAAATTATTCCACAGTATAACTAGATCTTTAACAATGAGATATTCCATTTTTCAAGCCTTCATCAAGGTGAAGGCGTAGGAATATCATAGCTTTGGAATGATCTTAGTTTGATGCCTGATTTTTATCCTTTATGGTGTCTATCAGACCCATCGCACCAAGATGAATCTCAGCATCAAGCGCCCAAGACATGTAGTTTTTTCCCGATATATCCAAGGCCACAAATTCAAGTTTAGAAAGATTTGCCATTATTTAGATAATAAAGTCCGTACCTTTGATACTTTCAAAGTATTTGCTCGAGATGGAAGTCTCGTGTTGATAACGTGTTATAAAATAAAGACTATAAATTAAATAAATCAAAGACAAGTATAGAGAGAGAGTGATATATTACTCAACTTCAAACTGATGTACATAATAAATTAAAATCTCCTCTATTTATAGAAGAAAGGAAGAAAATGCGAGACTTTTTATGAAGCAGTTAGTGAGGCTTTTCAGGAAGCAGTTGCGAGAATTTTCTTGAGCTGCTCGTATGCTCTCTGTGCAACCTTCCCGTTTAATAAGAAGTTGTTGCAAGTCATTTCATTGAGTTGAATGCAACCTGCGGGCATCAGCTGATTGTAGATAAACTTCAATGGAGCACTAAATGGATTATCTTCTACAAGAAGATTATATATAGAGGAGTAAGAAATGGAAAACCACAATATAATATTTTTATAACACAATATTCTTGTAAAAAATGTATAGATCGATCGACACAAAGCAAGATTCAAATATGAGTAGAAATTGAACTTGCTAGGCAAGGGGGATCGGTAAATTTAGCTCAATATTGCTGGCCTCTGTAAGCATCTGATCATTGCATCATCAATATGCTTCAAGATGCCCCTTTTACCAGCATGTTATATCCATTTGATACTCCGCTATTGATATTCTTCTTGAAGAAGATTATCCAATTAGAACTCCATTGAAGTTTATCTGCAAGCAGCTGATGCATGAAGGTTGCAAGCAACTCAATGAAATGACTTGCAGTAGCTTCTTATTAAACAGGAAGGTTGAGAGGAACTCATGTAGATAGCTTACAAGCAGCTCAAAAAAATTCATCCAACTGCTTCCCGAAAAGCCTTGCAGCTGCTTCCTAGAAAGGCTCGCAACTGCTTCCTTTCTTCTATAGATAGAGGAGATTCCAGTTCATTATGTACATTAGTTTGAAGTTGAATAGTATATTTGTCTCTCTCTATACATCTTTGGTTTATTTACTTTATAACACGTTATCCGCACGAGGCTCTGGCAACTCGAGCAAATATTTTGAAAGTATCAAAAGTACGGACTTTCTATTCTAAATAATGACAAATCTTTCTAAACTTGAATTTGTGGCCCTGGATATATGGGGCAAAGCTATATGTCTTGGGTGCTTGATGTTGAAATTCATCTTGATGCGATAGGTCTGGCAAAGACGTGCCAAAGTAATTATATTCCTACGTCATCACCTTGAAGAAGGCTTGAAAATGGAATATCTCACTATTAAATATCCAGTTATACTGTGAAATAATTTTAAAGATAGATATGACCATTTCAAGATGGTTGTTCTTTCACAAGCACATTATGATTGAACTCATTTAAGGTTACAAGAATTAAATTCTATCAGTGTGTATAATTCTGCTATATCTAAAATTATTTTCCAATTGAAAATATGTGGAGATAATATTACTAATCATGATTTATTGGAGAGAACTTTCACCACTTTTCATGCCTCGAATATGCTCCTGCGGCAGCAATATCAAGAGATGGGATTCAAAAATGTTTTAAACTTATTTCACATCTTCTTGTGGCCGAGCAATAATGTGTTATTAATGAAAAACTATGATAGCCGACCTACTAATTCTTGTATATTCCCTGAAGTGAATGAGACGAACTTCCACCAAGCTAAGCATGGAAGAGGTCGTTGCCCAAGTCGTGGTCGAGGAAGAAACTCCTATAATGATAATTGTAACATACCAAAAAACCTTCCTCACCACCCGTCGTGGAAAAGAAAGGAAAAAAATCATGAAGCGATGAAAAGAACAATATAGAAAATGCATGTTATAGATGTGGAGGAAAGGGCACTGGTCACATACTTGTCCTACGCCAAAACACCTAGTTGAACTTTATCAAGCCTTCCTAAAGAAGACAGAAGAAAATGTTGAAGAAAATTTTATTTTTGAAGAAAATTTTGACTTCTGCATTTGGATGTAGCTAATTTTTTTGCACTACCAGAAGGAGAAACAAGTCATGTGGTCGTTGACAAATCTGTACAAATTTGAATATTTTAGTTTTTATTGTTTGTATTAGATAATATGGTCATGTTAATGTAATCCTTGTACATAAATAAAAGTAATGCTTTAATAATGATGTTTACAATAATATTTATTTTATTTATATCATTTCATTTTGAATGGATCTTCCTCAAATTATGTTTGAATCAAAGTTCAATCATGAAGACATTTGTGTGATTGATAGTGGAACAACCCATGTTATATTAAAAGATCAGAAATACAATTATTTGTATAGGCAAAAAGCAAAAATTTCTACAAGTTTTTTGGTAGACCTGTTCTGGTGTTATCACACCTGCGAGGTCTTTGCCGCAAGTGCGAGTCTGTAAAAGCGGGTGATAGGGCACAGATGCGAATGGCCGGATGAGTTAATGAACTTGTAGATGGAAGGTGCTCTCTACAGAAGTGGAGCCACAAAAGAGGTAATTTTGCCGCAAATACGGAAATCACTAGGCAAAACAAATTATTTTGAGGGTTTTGGTTATTTCTCATTATTTTTGGAGTTGTTGAACTCAGGTAGGGCAATGTTTTGAGAATTTTTCAGTACAAATTGAAGGGGTAAGTAAATTTTACTTGATTTTAATGTTAGATATTGATTTCCCATGAATTATTACATCTAGTTTATGTGAATTAAAGGAAAGATTTAATTTTTGGAGAGTGAAAATTGGTATTTTGGGAGTCGATTTGAAGTTGGATTTGGATGAAAGACATATTTAAACTCGTATTGGAATGGGTGTTTGGGATATGTGATTTTTGTCGGGTTTTGGAGTGTGAGCCCGGGGTTGACTTTGTACAATTATATAAAGATCTTACCTTTATCGTTTGGAGTTGTTTCCTATAGCTTTTATTGATGATATTAAGTTATTTTGGCTAGATTTGACCCGTCCGGAGGTTTATTCACGCAGGGAGGAATTTCTAGAGTATATATTTGATTTGTTTGAGGTAAGTATCTTACCTAAACTTTGTTGAAGCACTAGTTTCCTGAGTTAATAGTGTTGGCCACATGCTATGGGTGGCGCACATGTGAGGGGATTGAGCCCATGTGTGTACACCAGGGTATTATCTATGCTCGGGATAGTGATTAGGCTATTATATGTCTTGAATTGATTGCTAAACTTCATGTCATCATGTTTCTTATGTTGTGCTCCCTTTGTGAGTTAATTGAATAATGTTAGAGATTATTTGGTGGTTGATCTTCTGTTCAAACATGTTAATTTCTATTTATGTGGTGTAATCGCCTGATTTTGTACTATGATAGTACACTTCGCACATGCATACACCTTAGCATGTCATTTATAGTAGTCCATGAGTATGTAATTTGATATCCATTGTTCATGTATATGTATTACTTTATATTTTTTTCTATGTGATATGGACTAGGTTGATAGCATGTGAGTGGTTCGTGAGGATCTAAGTTATGTTAGCACGTGAGTAGTCCATACATCGTGTGAATAAGGATCCACAATCTAGGGTCATCCTCTCATGTTTCTCTCTTGATGGTGTACACGTGGTATGAGAAAAATTGGCTAGTGTTTGGCTTGGTTATTGCATTTCTTTTACTTGCAATTTCCTTGGATGTATACATCTTTTATTCTCATAACTTCTCTATATGTTGCATCAAGAATATATACATGCCTCTTTGTGCATATCTTCTCTATATGTTGGATTGTTAATTGGTGCAGAGCTTGGCACCTTATCTCATGTAAACCGAGGTGACTTTATCTATGATTTATGACTCGGTAATATAATTGTTGTGTACATGTGAAATTTATGAACTAAGCGGGTTATTAATCTGTAACATTGATAATTTTTCCCTCTATTACCTTGCCGAGATTAGTTATGATACTTGTTGAGTACATGAGGTCAGTTGAACTCATACTACACTCTGCACTTAATTGTGCAAATTCAGGTATTGCACTGAGTCGTGAGTCGCTGTGATTGTTGTTGAGAGTTGCAAAAAGACAAGGTAGAGCTGTATTTCACTATTTGCCATCTGTTTTCATTTTAGTGCTTCTATTTTCATTCAAACGTTATTTTCATTTTCTATTTCAGACTTGCACTTCAATTTTAGAGCTCATGACTCTGTATTACCAGTTCTAGAGAAATTTTATGTATCAACATAGTTATTATGTTATTTGCTTTAGACTTCTACTATTTTCTTAATTCTGTTATCTTGTTCTATTTTTATTATGTTTGACTTGCCTAGCAAGTGATTTAGGCGCCATCACGACCGATTGGTGATTAGGGGTCGTGACAAGTTGGTATAAAATCCCTACATTCATAGGTTATACGGGTCATGAGCAAGTATATTAGTGTCTTGCGGGTCGATACAGAAATGTCTGTACTTATCTTTGAGAGGCTACCGAACTGTTAGGAAAAACTTCATGTAACCACCCAACCGGTCGTTTTGAACTTTAGCACTTTGATCGCCAGTTCTTGGGCATGAATTTTCCCTTGTTATGCATTATGACTAATGTAGATCGTTGGTTTTAGTTTCAAGAATATTCGGGATGAATTTGAAAGAACAGTTTCAGTAGAAAGCCTTGAATTTGAAAGGTTTGACCAAGAGTTGACTTATGTGTATATGAGCTCGGATCGGAATTTTTATGATTTGGCTAGCTCCATTAGGCGAATTGTGACTTAGGAGAATGATCGGAAGTGATTTTGGAGGTCCGGTGTAGAATTAGGCTTGAATTGGCAAAGTTAGTATTTTGGCGAATTCCGGTTGATAGGTGAGATTTTGATCCGAGGGTCGGAATGAAATTCCGAGAGTTGAAGTAGTTTCGTTAGGTGATTTGGGATGTGTGTGTAAAATTTCAGGTTATTCATAGGTGTTTTGGTTGGGTTTTTGATCGAATGCGTGTTTCGGAAGTTTTAGAAGAACTTAGGCTTGAATCTGATGTAATTGATGATTTTAGTGTTGTTTGATGTGTTCTGATGATTGGACCGAGTTTGGGTGATGTTTTAGGATGGGTTGGTACTTTTGGTTGAGGTCCCGGGGGCCTCGGGGTGATTTCGGATGGTCAAACGGACCAATTCTAGCCTTGGAAATTGCAGATTTTCCAGCTGAAGTGTTGCAGAAATTTGGTCATTGCGATTGCAAGGGGGCGTCGCGATCGCATAGGGGAAATTGGTAGGGCAGGAGGTTTACTCTTCGCGTTCGCGTTATGGGCATCGCGTTCGCGGAGAGGGAATTCCTTGAGCTTCGCATTCGCAGGCAGTCATCGCGTTCGCATAGAAGGGGTCTAAAGTCCAGCATGTGTTTGTTCATCGCGTTCGCGGCACAAGGCGCACGTTCGCGTAGTGTCAGTAGTTATAACTTCGCGTTCGCGGGTGGGGGACTGCATTCGCGAAGGGAAATTTTTGGCAATGGAATTTTTGAGCATCGCGAACGCGAGAAGGCCCTCGCGTTCGCATAGAGTAAAAGGTCACCTGGGCAGAATGGTTTTTATATTATTTCATCCGCGAGTCTAAGTTTATTTTCACCATTTTTGAGCATCCTTGAGAGCTTTTGGACGGGAATTGAAGAGGGTTTCGACTGGGATCGATTGGAGGTAAGTCATATGATCTAAAAACACGATTTTATTGTGAAATTGACCTTGCAATCCATGGAAACTTAGCAAAAAGGGGAAGAACTAGGGCTTGAGTTTTAATATTTCAACTTGGAATTTGAGGGGTCATTTGGACTCCGATTTTGGTGTTCTTTATATGTATAGACTCGTGGAGAGAAAAGGAATCTGTTAGTGTAAGAATTTTTGAGTTTCGAGAAGTGGTCCCGAGGCTCGAGTTTTGGTAATTTCGGGATTTGTGCCTGTTATTGATTGTTTTCGCTTGGGCTTTGTTCCCTTAGCATATTTTGATGTATTCGCTATGATTTTGGTTAGATTCGACGTGCGTGGAGGCCGATGGGAGGAGCAAAGGCGTCGCAAGCTAGAGATTTCGCCGGTTCGAGGTGAGTAATGATTGTAAATGATATCCTGAGGGTTTGAAACCCCGAATTGCACACCGTAGTGCTATATTGAGGTGAATTGCATGCTGGATAGCGAGCATGGGGTAGAGCACCATTAGGGATTGTGACTTGGTCCGTCCCAATTGATGATTTTTCCGCGTATTTGACTGAAACTTATTTAGTATTATCATGATTTGGTCTGATTGCCATATTTGGGCTTCGTGCCAATTATTTTAACCCTTCAAGGATTTTATCACTATTTCCTCATTGTTTTGACGTATTATTTGAACTCAGTCCCGTTGAAATCTACTGTTTTACAACTCAGTCAATTTTACTCAGGTTTGAAACTTAAATGATATTTCTAAATGATATTTTGGGCTGAGAACTACTGTTTTACAAATGCCCAAGGGGCTTGTGATGATTTTGGACTGAGTGAGACCGAGGGCCATATGTGAGGATATGCTGAGTGATATGAGTCCGAGGGCCTGAGATAATTTATGAGCCACGAAGTGGCTTGAGTGACGTAAGAAGGCTTTTAGGCCTTAAGAGTGATGTGAGGAGGCTTTCAGGCCTTATGAGTGACGTGAAGAGGCTTTCAGGCCTTAAGAGTGATGTGAGAAGGCTTTCAGGCCTTATTTTATATGTCGCGGGGTGGCTTGATATTGCGCTTGGGCCGTAAGGGGCCCCTCCCGGAGTCTGCAAACCCCCAGTGAGCGCCGTCGACGATATATGGATCGGGCTGCACGCCGCAGTGAGATGTGGATCGGGATGCACACCGCAGCGGTTAGTATATGATATTGTTCTGAGAGTGATCTCTGAGAGAGAGCCCGAGGGGCTGAGAGTGTTCTGAAAGTGAGCCCGAGGGGCTGGTACTATTTTGAGATATTTCCCAAGGGGCGGACGTTTATGTGCTCATATTGCATATTTACTTGCTTTTTACCTGTTACAATGTGGCATTTGTGCCCGAGGGGAGGATTTTCTGTGCTTATCGGCTCTAACTGTTTTGAAATCATTTCGTAACTGTTGGAAAAATCATTTTCAAAAGAGATTTAAACTGAGCCAAGAGATTTTCAAAGATTTCACAGAATCACTATTTTCTCGAAGAATTGTACCATGCTTCTACACAGCGTGATGGTTTGCTTTACATGATTTCTTACTGCTCAGTTGTTATTTACCTTTATTACTCACTGAGTTGGAGTACTCACTTTACTCCCTGCACCTCGTGTGCAGATGCAGGTATCTATTCACCCAGTAGCGGGTTTGGGCCGATCAGAGGCAGAGTTATATGAGTTAAGGAGGTGACTGTCAGCGTTCGCAGCACCATGTTTCTCTTTTTTGTTCATTATTATGGTTTTGTATATTTTAGACCTTGTAGTGGATTTACATCCTGATAGATGCTCGTGACTTGTGACACCGCGATTAGGGCTGTGTTGGGTTGTATTTCTAATAATTAATGCTATTAAGTCATATTTAAGCTGTTTATTTATGTTTAACTATTTTTTAAAAGATGAGTTGGGTTAGTTGGTAGGCATCGTCTTCACGAGAGGCGCCATCACGACCAGTGCGGGGTTTGGGTCGTGACACTTCACTTTCTTGCATTCTTGTCGTGCAAATTTATTATTTCCAAAGTATGAACATTTACTCTTCTATTCTCTCACATTTGGTAAGGAAAGTTTCAGCCAGTTGTTGCAGCTCGGGCCGAGGTTGGACCATCTTTAACTAATAAGGAGCAGAAGAGTGAGAGCGATTTTAGAGGCTTCATCCATGTTACATCCCATGTTTTTGTACGTAAATGTACGTCATAAGTTAATTGATGTATCCTCAAAAATGATATCTTTGAAAGTACATAAAGTAAGTTAATCATGTTACCTTAGAGGTTACAAATATTTAAGATCATGAACTGCAAGTACCAAGAGAGTTGGAAGGCTTAGAAGCTAAACGACTTGAAGAAAATAAGTTTCGTCGAAAGTTGACAAGTTGGCAATATTATAACAGGTACTTTTAGGGTGAGACTAGTATGCTCGCCATGATAAAGAGGTTGTGTTATGAGTTATTTTACTGTTATGATAGTTTTGTGTTATGTTTTGAAGTCAAGCAAGTTGAGGAACAAAAGTTTCAAACAAAAGTTGGCAAAGGTCATCACAAGTTACATTCATAAATGTGTTGAGATTAGGTAAAATGTTGCTGAGCTTTTCTCCCAATTTACTTGGAATTACAGGATGACCCACATACCATATTGAATATTACGAGTCTATTTTTCTCAAACAAAAGTTGGCAAAGGTCATCACAAGTTACATTCATAAATGTGTTGAGATTAGGTAAAATGTTGCTGAGCTTTTCTCCCAATTTACTTGGAATTACAGGATGACCCACATACCATATTGAATATTACGAGTCTATTTTCTAACACATTAAATTGTTTGTCGATGTGACATCGGGGTAGAGAGATATTCGCAGTTTCACGAGACTGCGTAGGCAGCCCCTATGGGACCCACTTAAGTGGTTGATAATTCTCCAACCACTAAAGATCGGGGAAAGGCTCAGTTGGGTTCATTATTCAACCCAACAAGACGTTAACTCTACCAAAACACTCTCAAAGTAGTCTTCATGATTCTAGAGTGAAAACTAAAGATAAAAACATAAACACAATGTTAGAAATCCTGCAGTGCTTGCTAGATCGTAGTTCTTCATCTTGTATCTATTTATGAGGATTCTTAAAACGTAAGCACATCTTCAGATCATCTTTGACTCCCAATTACTTTCAGTTATTATATTATCAGTTCAGTCTCATCTTTCTGTTTATCTATTTCCTTACATACTCGGTACATAATTTTGTACTAACGTCCCTTTTGCCGGGGATGCTGCATTTCATGCCTGCATAGACAGTCGGGTAGACCTTACCAGTAGATAGAGCCAAACATCAGCCTGATTGGTAAACTTCACTTCCCAGTAGTTACAAGGCCTGGACTTTGGAGTCCATTTTATATATACAAGTTTGATGGATAGGTCGAGGCCTTGTCCTGACCATGATACAGTTCTGATATCCCTAGAGGCTTGTAGACGAATCCTGTACATTTTTTATATCAGTAGATGTTTATGGCAGCTTTGTTGGCCTGCATATATATATATATAT
>MU712015.1:76134-92097 GCA_026770625.1 Nicotiana glauca | reverse complement strand
CTCTCTCTCTCTCTCTCTCTCTCTCTCTCTCTCTCTATATATATATATATATATATATATATATATATATATATATATAAAAGCTATTGGGTATGTTCACCTCTCAGATTCGAGAGACGCTATTTTCATATAATTTAGAATATTACCCCGTTGGTCTTGATTGGTATTTTCAACTTGTAGGTAGGCATCATCGGCCTAAGTTGAGGGCTACTCCTCCATATTTCACAATTACATGTTACACCCCATGTTTTCGTACGTAAAAGTACGTTGTAAGTTAATTGATGTATGCTCAGAAATGAGATCAACTTTGAAATTATATTAAGTAAGTTAATCATGTTACCTTGGAGGTTACAAATATTTAAGATCATGAACTCCAAGTACTAAGAGGGTTGGAAGTCTTAGAATCTAAATGACTTGAAAATAAGTTTCATCGAAAGTTGACAAATTGGGAATTTTGATAGCAGGTACTTTTGGGGTGAGACTAGTGTGATCAACATGATAAGGAGGTTATGTTTTGGGTTATTTTAAAGGTATGGTAGTCGTGTGTTATGTTCTAAAGTCAAGCGAGTTGTGCAACAAAAATTGGCAAAGGTCATCACAAGTTACATTCATAAATGCGTTGAAAATTAGGTCAAATGTAGCTGATCTTTTCTCCCAATTTACTTGGAGCTACAGATGACCCACCTACCAAATTGAAGATATACGAGTCTACTTTCTAACACATTAAATAATTTGTCAACCCGACATCGGAGTAGAGAGATATTTGCCTTTTTGCGAGACTGTGTATGCATTCCCTATGGGACCTAATTAGGCGGTTGATGATTCGCCAACCTCTAAAGATCGGGGAAATGCTCAGTTGGGTTCATTATTCAACCCAACCAGACTGTATACTCTTCCAAAACACTCTCAGAGTAGTCTCCATGATTATAGAGTAAAAATCAAAGATAAAAACATGAATCTAACGCTAGTTGTCGTGCTTGCTAGATCATAGTTCTTCCTCTTATGTCTATTTCGGAGGATTATTCAAAGTGAAGTAACCTCAGGTTTCATTTTGTTCTTATTGATTAAGGTAAGAATCATTCACTCCTTCACATATTAGAGTTTCAAGGCGAACTACAAGTGTTTACACACCAATTTGAACACCAAAAGTTGATTCAAGAAGAGAATACAAAACCTATAGTGTTGTGGTGTCATTGAGGATAGTTGTGGGCTGTGTTTGGCTGAAATCTCATGTTGTTTCTACTAGCTAAGGTGATTATAATGGCCTACTACATGTGCTTGAAGTTATTTGTATGTTGGTTACATTATTTGAGCAAATTACTACAAGAGGAGACTTGAAATAGTTTGAGATGTTATTGTTTTTAATGGACTGTTTTGGAAAGGTTGTTTCCATTAACTTTAAATGGTTGGAAACCTTGGAAAATGACTTTCCATTATTCTGTTGTTATTTGTCTTCATATTCACAGTACAAACAGCATGTTCGACATGGAAACAATATATTTATAACAACATAACTTCAAAGTTACATAGCTCCGTTGTTCTTTCTCTTATTGTTATAACTTTAAATAGCTCCGTTGTTCTTTCTCTTATTGTTATAACTTTAAATGGTTGGAAACCTTGGAAAATGACTTTATTATGATTTTATTATTATAAATATATTGTATGCATGTCGTACTTCCTGTTGGTACTCTGAATATAAAGAGAAAGAACAACAGAACATTAGAAAGTTGTACTTGTTGTTGTTGGATTGTTGGGTTGTTTGAAGGTGAATTAGAAGATGAATAGGAGGTTAGAAGTCCTCTCATTGTACTTTATATCATACTGGATATATTTTTAAGTTAATGAATGAATGACTTTGGGGTTAAAGGGTTCAAAAAGAATTCAATCTGAGCTTGTCGTTTGTCATGTTAAAGAGTAGTTTTGTTAGAGATGTTTATGCACTTGTTATTGTGTAGCTTGATTTGTGTTGTGGTGGTGAAAATTTATAGGTGTCAGTTTTATGGGTTTTTGTTTTTGGAATTGGGAAAGCAAGGAAAACAGGGGAGATGTTTCCCGTTTTAATATAAAATAAGCTTGTCGTTCGTTATACGATAGTTGCATTTTCCGTAGCTTAACGGTCACATTATTATAGTTGATGTAGATTGAAGTGCAACGAGATGCGTTCAACATGGTTATTGGACAAATTTTAATAAGGTATGTTAAGGCTAAACATTTCTTTTATTTTGGCATGATCCCGTAACTACATGTGTTTGATAACGAGACATAAAGAGAAGTCTGTACTCCTTAACTTATTTATATTATACTTGTCTCGTAAGTTACAGTATTCTCCCTTATTGAGACCTTATATTTAGTTAAGTGTTGTCTTCTTTCACTCAAGAGAGCAAAGAGTCAACATATATACAGTATTACAATATTTTCATCACCACTGAGCTATAATTGGTGGGTAGGTCCCTATTGGGAAATCTTTGATCAGATGGTAAGTTATATATCGAGCCTAATATGACCAATCATCCATGAGCAAGCCCCGAATGGCCGAGTTACAAGTCTTAGTATGGACGAGCGCCTATGAGCGAGCCTACTACGATAGACCAGTTACACGTACCGAGCCTTATAAGGCCGAACAATTATTTTACTCACTATATTGAGAGGGTTGAGTTAGTATCAATAGATAAGTATATCTTTAGATCATCTTTGAAACCCAATTACTTTCAATATTTATATTATCAGTTCATTCTCAGTTTTCAGTTATTCTATTGCCTTACATACTCGGTACATTATTTTGTATTGATGTCCCTTTTGTGGGGGATGCTGCATTTCATGGCCATCAGTCCTGATAGACAACTGGATAGACCTTCTGGTAGACAGATCCAAACATCACCCTGATTGGTAAACTCCACTCCCCCGGAGTTGCCAGGTCTAGACTTTGGAATCCATTTTATATATACCGGTTTGATGGGTAGGTCGAGACCCTATCCCGACCATGATATAACTTTATTATCTCTAGAGGCTTGTAGACGAATCTTGTATATTTTGTATATCAGTAGATGTTGGAGGTTGCATCGGCCTGCACAGTTATATATATAAACTTTTGGGTATGTTTACCCCTCATATAAGAGAGACGCTATTTTCATATAATTCAAAATATGGCCCCATCAGTCTTGATTGGTATTGTCAACTTGCAGGTAGGCCTCATCAGCCTAAGTTGAGGGCTACCCATCCAAATTTCATAGTTACATAGTGGTACGCTTGGGTCGAGTATGGCGTCGGTTGCCGGCCATGCCTCCCTAGGTTTGGGGCATGACAATCCTCCCCAGTTTAGTGGAGGAGAGTCAAAGGATGCTCAGGGTTTTCTTGATTAGTGTCACCGGATTCTTCGCACAGTGGGTCTTGTGGACTCCAATCGAGTCGACTTCACTACTTTCCAGCTGATAGGGCTAGCCTAAAAGTGGTGGCAGATCTATAAGAGGAGTTATGTAGGCTGTTTGAGCATCTACGCCAAGAGGGCATAACTATGACCAGTACGAGATGAGAATCATAGAGTTGGCATATCATGCAATATCTTTGGTCCCTACTAAGAGGGAGAGGATTAGGAGGTTCATTGATGGCCTCAACTATGGTCTACGATATGGCATGGCCTAAGAGTCTGAGACGGATGCTAGATTTGATCAGGTTATTGAAATTGCTAGACTCTTGGACCATGCTCGCAAGCATGAGAGAGGAGGAGAGGGAGGCCAAGAGGCCCCGTGGATTAGGTAGTTTTTGTGGTGCCTTGTCTGGAGGCCAGTCACATTACAGTAGAGGTCGTCCTTTTAGGCTTGCTCAGGTAGCTTGTCATATTCCAATGTCACACCCCAATCTTGGGGATGCGGGGCACCCGGTGCCCTAAGGCCTGAGCGTACCAATCCCGATACCTGTAATACATTCAACCATACATGGGCCGACAAGGCCTCTGACGAGTGATTACCTAATCAAAAGGCACAAACATTTGCACGTAGAAAAGGCCCAACATACGTATATATACAATAAAGATGACAAGACCAATATAACGCAATAGGTCTACTAAAAAGGCCGACAAAGCCACATAAGACTACTATATACAAGACGACTACCTACAAGCCTCCAAAGAGTACATCAATAACATCCGGTTGGGACAAGACCCCGACATACCCAACAATGTATATACATACAACCACCATACCTATCAGCTCACTAAGCAGCTCCGAAAGAAGGGAACGTGACAATCATCGACTGAGTCGAGTCACCTACTGTGAGGTATCGTCTGAATCTCTATTTTTACGGTGGGCATGAAATGCAGCACCCCAAAGGGGTCGTCAGTACGAAAGATATACTAAATACGTAAAGCAGGTAACGCACATAATTAAATATGAAATGCGAAGGAAGAGTACAGAAGTTAACCTGAAACTCATAACAACCATGTCTGTAAAAATCAAGCCACTCAATGGGACAATATAATATAGTATCAAGACACTCTGTGGGGAAAATCATGTCATACCCGGCCTCGAAAAGGACTCGGTCATCCCTGGCCTTAATAGGACTCGATAATATCTCATGTCATATCATAATGTACCCGGCCTCGAAGAGGACTTAGTCATATGCGACCTTAATAGGATTCGGTAATGTCAAAACCAGCTATGCGGCATGAACATATAAGTTTTTTACCCAGCCGACTATAGCACGGTAAGCTCAATGCAAGCAATAACTCTGGAGGGCCTTATGGATCTGATCAAAATGACTCGAGGTTGTTATCATCCATTTATCATTATGTAACTATGTTTGTATCAATTGTCTCAAAGTCAACAACAATCATAAGATATAATATTCAAAGGCTATCAAGGCAGGAAGTGATCCCGACAAAGAACAATAAGAGTCATGAACTACAACAATATAAAATATTGAGGTTCACAAGCATTAATCTTGAGAATAAAGTTCCTTTTGAAGTAACGGTATTATAGTTACATTCTTTGTAGATCATGCTAAAATAAAGAAAGAGTGAGCCTTAACACACTTGTAGGATCTTTTCCCTATTCCTCGACCAAGCTCAACACAGCTTCTTGCATTTACAATAAGTGAAATGATATTGTCCTCAACATATACTGTCGTAACAATCGTATTTTGGCTAGTTAGTCGTATAACTGACAGAAAGTTGGGTAGCAACTCCCCTATTTTTACTACATCCCAAATACAACTAAGGGTCATCAAAATCCCAACAACACCAACAATTACCCACAATAGCAGCAACAACCATATAATCCAATATAATCTTCACCGATTATCCTAATAATCATATTGAGCAGCAAGCTCAATAGAGATGGCAATGGGGCAGGGCGGTTGCGGGGGGCGGGTTCATCCTTAACCCGCATAAAGTTCAACCCGCCCCGCCCCGCATAGCAAGATATTCTGTTTTCAAACCGCCCCGTCCCGCAAAGCAAAAGAAATTATTTTTTCATTTTAAACAAGTAGTTTCTATTTTTTTTAAAAATTCCAAACAAATTAATGATAACCTATGGCCTTCTTGTCTCTTTTTCTCGATAGTTCCAGTTATGTCCATAATGTTTTTTATGTGCTACTATATATCTACTACTAATCTTGTTAGAAAATATCTTTTAGCATATTACTCTATAATAAAAGTAGTAATTTAATTAGTGAGTTAATTATAATAATCAATTTTAAAATATCCTCTTAAAACTAGTATGCTACTTTCTACCAAATAGACGCATCAATATTATATTTTAATGACCCACAAAAATGGTAATATCTAAATATGAACTAACAAAATTTAAAATAAAAATAAACATATAAAGATGAGCAAGGGAACGTTTATAAAATAGATTACAATAGAGAAAGTAGATTACAACTCTACAAAAACATTTGATTCTTCTTTGATGAATAGCAGCAAATGGGCGATTCAGGTATTAAACAAATGCACAACCCGCAATCGCCCTGCAACCACAGTTAAATTAAAAAAAAATCTTGAACCCACCCCGCCCCGCATAATCTTAAACCCGCACTGCCCCGCATAAGCTTAAACCCGCCCCGCCCTGTTTGCCATCCCTAAAACTCAATTTATAAATAATGAAAAATAATTTGTATTCAATTCTTGTTTCATAAATCTATTTACATTACTTGTGACATTATATTTAGGCCTACCATATCATTTACAACACAAAACATCCCAAAAACAACCTTCAAAATAGTCCACATGCCTACACTTTCACCTTCACTTTTCAATTCATAGTTTTTACATGTTTTCTTCTTCATTTCACTTAATAGATACATGAATAATTTTAACAACAGTAGCCACAACATAATAATGTTATATTTCATAATTTCCAGCCATCACAAATCATATTTATCTCCTCAAAACAGCCCAACAAAATAGTAGCCATATCTTAGACTATTTCAATGTTATCTTGTTGTATTTTGCTTCAAACAATCTTATCAACACTTGTAAAATATTAAGAACAAGCAAGAAGATAATATACTTACCTTATATAGAAACTACAACTCGAAATCCAAGCTCATCTTATCTCACAACAACCCTTAATGTCATCACAACATCATGAAAGTGTTTTCCGCTACCTTTACTGGGTTCTTGATGTTAGATATAGGTGGTTCATCTTAGGAATCACCCTTAAATCTTTAAGGGCTATAAGAGCGCCTTTGGAGAGATATGGGGTGTGCTCTGGTCGAAAAATGAGAGATATAAGGGCTTCCTCCCGTTTTTATAACAAAAGGAAAAGCTTCCACCGCCTAGGTGGGTCTCATAGAGGTTGCCTATGTAATCTCGCAAAAACACGAATATCTATCTACTCGATGTCGTATCGATGAACGGTTTGAGCGTTAGAAACTAGACTCGTAGACATTCAATTTGGTAAGGGGTAACTCCGTAAATACAAGTATATTGGGAGAAATGCTCTATGAAATTAGACCCAAATTTCAGTATAATTTATGAATGTAACTTGTGACAGCTTATTTTCATAACTTGCTTATCTTTAAAACCCAACACACAACTATCATACGACTAAAATACCATATAACATCATCTTCTTATCATGTTAAGCACCCTAGTCTCATTCCAAAAAATGAGTTATAACATTCCCAACTTGCCGACTTTCGCCGAAACTTATTTTCTTCGATTCATTTAATATCTAAACCTTACAATGAAAGAAGTAGAATCAACCCTATAAGGTAATAGTCGTCCATAAATATTCCTTGACACATGAATACAAGCTCGTATAGCCTTGTAAGAAACACAGTGTAGTATGAATAATTATATTTTTAGTAAAATGTACGACTTAAACCCCATGGATTTTTACATTCGAGGAAGAATGTCCTTACGGGGGGGAGGAAGCATGTCCTTAAGGGGGGAAGGATGTACATCCCACATTTTCACACGTTCGAGTGTGTCTTGATTTAGTCGATATAAGCTTGGATATCAAAAATATTCTCAAGTTCATGAATGAATAGCACATGTTAGAAGGTTTATAAGTTAAACGAACATAAGCAAATAAGTTTCGTCGAAAGTCGACAAGTTAGGAATGTTATAAGCCATACTTTTAGGGTAATACTAGTATTATTTAACATTTTAAGAAGTTCATGTTATGAGGTATCTGAATTGAATTATAGTCGTGTATTAAGTTTTGAAGTCAGACGAGTTGTAAAAGAAAAATCGAGAAAAGTATTCACAAGTTACGTTCATAAATTTACTGAAATTTGGGTCTAATGTAACTGAGTTTTTTTCTCAATATGCTTGGATTTATGGGGTGATATACCCACCAAATTTAAGGTCTACGAGTCTAGTTTCCAACATATTAAACCATTCATCGATACAACATCGGAGCACAGAGATATTCGCTTGCAAGACCTCAAGCAACCCCTATGGGACCCACCTAGGCGTTAGAAGCTTATCCTTTTATTATCAAAATGGGGGAAGCCCTTATCTCTCTCATTTTTAGACCAGAGCACACCCCATATCTATCCAAAGTCTCTCTAAGATCTCTCAAAGGTTTAAGGGTGATTTCTAAAGTAAACCACATATATCTAACATCAAGAACCCCGTAAAGATAGCGGAAAGAGATTCAATGATGTTGTGACGACATTAAATGTTGTTGTGAGATAAGAGGAGCTTGGATTTTGAGGTGTAGTTGTTTTATAAGATAAGTATATTATCTCCTTGTTTTTGTGCTTAAGCTTTTATAAGTGTTGGTGAGGTTTTTTGAAGCAAAATACTACATGACAGTATTGAAATAGCCTAAGATATGGCTACTGTTTTGTTGGGTTGTTTTGAGATGATAAATATGATTTGTGATGGCTGGAAAATAACATGATTATGTTGTGGCTAATGTTTTTAAAATTATTCGTGTATCAATTAAGGGAAATGAAGAAGAAAACATGTAAAGACTATGAATTGAAAGTGAAGGTGGAAGTGTAGGTGTGTGGACTATTTTTGGGTTGTTTTAAGGTGTAATGATATAGTAAGCCTACGTATAATGTCACAAGTAATGCAGAAAGATTTATGAAATAAGAAGTGAATTCAGATTATGTTTCATTATTTTGTAAATCGAGCTTGCCGCTCAATATGATTATTAAGATAATTGGTGAAGCTCATATTAGTTTATATTGTTGTTGTTGTTGCTATTATTGGTTGTTGTTATTGTTGTTGTTGGGATTTTTATGATCCTTAGTGGTCTTTGGGATGTAGTAACAATAGGAAAGTTGATGGCCGATTTTCAATAAGTTATATGACTAGCAAAATATGATGGTTACAATATTAAGGCCGGGTACGACCGAGTCCTCTTCGAGTCCGAGTATGTTATGATATGACATGAGACATTACCGATTCCTATTAAGGCCAGGCACGACTAAATTCATTTCGATGCCAGGTACATTTTTTTATGACATAATTTTCCAAGATAGTGTCTTGATAATATATTAAATGGCCCAATTTAGTGGCTTGATTTCTACAGACATCCATATATATTCATGATTGTGACGGTGTATGCCATAAGAGGCTTGTTATGAGTTTTAGGTTAACTTATGTATTATTCCTCCACATTCAATTTTATTTATGTACATTACTTGCCTTACATATTCATGTACATCTTTCTTACTGACGACCCCTTATTGGGGTGTTGTGTTTTATGTTGCAGGTTCAAATAGAAATTCAGACGATCCCTTCTTTTAGAGCTATTTAGTGAGTTGATATGTATGGTGGTTGTATCTATATACATAGTTGGGTATGTCGAGGTCCTTTCCTGACCAAATGTTGTTGATGTGCTCTGTAGAGGCTTGTAGACAGTCGTCTTGTATGTAGTAGTCTTGTGTGGCTTTGGCGGCCTTCTTAGTGGACCCATTGTGTTTATATTGGCCTTGTCGGCCTTCGTGTATATGTACGTATGTTGGGCCATTTCTGTGTGTAGGTAGTTGTGTCTTTTGATCAGGTAATCACTCATCACAGGCCTTGTCGACCCACATATTATTGAGTATATTATCGGTATCAGGATTGGTATGCTCGGGTCTTAGGGCACTGGGTGCTGGCCACACCTCCAAGGTTATGGTGTGATAATATCGGTCTTGCATGGTTACCACTGAGGGTCATAAGACTAGATTCGATCTTTTGTTGCTTGGTATGGTTGATTTTGAGGTGATTTTAGGTATGGATTGGTTATCTCTGTACCATATTATTCTTGATTGTCACGCTAAGACTGTGACATTAGCGATGCCGGGGTTTCCTAGGTTAGAGTGGAGAGTTTAGCTTAGACATACTCCCTATAGAGTGATTTTATATTTGAAGGCTCAACGAATGATTCAGAAGGGGTATTTGGCATATTTGGCCTTCATAAGAGATGTTAGTGTTGATACTCATATTATTGAGTAAGTTCTAGTACTGAGGGAGTTCTCAGATGTGTTTCCTACAGAATTTCCAAGCATGCCACCGACAGGAATATTTATTTTGGTATTGATCTGGTGGGAGACACACATTCCATCTCTATTCCACCATATCGCATGGCACCAGCGGAGTTGAAGGAATTAAAGGAACAGTTATAAAACTTTCTCTATAAGTATTTTATCAGGCCTAGTGTATCATTTTGGGATACACCAGTACTATTTGTGAAGAAGAAAGATGGTTCTATAAGTATGTACATTGGCTACAGGCAGTTGAACAAGGTTACCATCAAGAACAAGTATTCACTGCCTTATTAATGATTTATTTGATTAGGGTGCTAAGGTATTCTCGACGATTTACTTGAGATGGGGAATATCAGGGCTTCAGATATTCCTAAGACGACTTTCAGGACATGTTATGGCCATTATGAGTTATTGGTGATATCTTTTGGATTGACCAATGCCCTAGCAGCTTTTACGCACTTGATGAACAACATATTTCAGCCTTATCTGGATTCCTTCGTCATTGTCTTCATTGATGATATATTGGTGTCACCGAGATGGGAGGAACATTGAGGAATGTGCTCCAGACATTGAGGGAGAAGAAGTTATATGCTAAACTCTCCAAGTACGAGTTCTGGTTAGATTCGGTGGAATTTTTGGGCCATGTGGTGTCCAATAAGGGGATTAAGATGGATCTAAAGAAGATTGAGGCAGTTTAGAGTTGGCCCTGACTGTCTATTGCTATAGAGATTCGGAGTTTCCTAGGGTTGGCTAGGTGTTATCACCTCTTTGTGGATGGGTTTTCATCTATCGCAACCCTATTGACTAAATTGACGCAGAAAGTTTCCCTATTCAGATGGATCGACGAGTGTGATTTGAGATTTCAGAAGCTCAAAATTGCCTTGACTATATCTCCAGTTCTGGTTTTTCCTTCAGGATCGGGTTTTATACAGTTTATTGTGATGCTTTACGGGTTGGCATTGGGTGTATGTTGATGCAGGATGGTAGAGTGATTGCTTATGTTTCGGTTTAATTGAAACCCTATGAGAAGAACTACCCGGTGCACGATTTGGAGTTAGCAGCCATTGTTCACGCGCTTAAGATTTGGAGGCATTACCTTTACAACGTGTCTTGCAAGGTGTTCACGGACCAGAGGAGTCTGCAGCATCTATTCAGGCGGAATGATTTGAACTTGAGGAAACGGAGGTGGTTAGAACTAGGCCAATGTGGTGGACGAAGCCTAGAGTAAGAAGGCGGAGAGCATGGGGAACCTTGCTTTCATCCAGTTGGGGAGAGATCTTTAGAATTAGATGTTCAGGTCTTGGCCAACAGGTTTGTGAGGTTGGATATTTCGGAGCCTACAAGGGTTCTTACTTGTGTTGTATCACGGTTGTCCTTGTTAGAGAGCATCACGTGCGTCAGTATGATGATCCCCACTTGCTTGTCCTAAGGGATACGGTGCGGCACAGTGATGCTAATGAGGTGAGTATTAGTGATGATAGGGTATTGAGGCTTCAAGGTTGGATATGTTTTCCAAATGTGGATGGTTTGAGAGAGTTGATCATTGAGTAGGCCTATATTCATTTGGGTGCTGCAAAGACGTACCATGATTTGAGGCAGCATTATTGGTGGCGGAGCATGAAGAAGTATGTTGCGCGAGGATTAAGGTAGAAGGTTAGTAGGTAGTTTTTAGTTGTTCACCGATAGTCTTAGTAGCATGCATGTCCCTTCATATTCTTATATTTTTATTACGTTATGTGATTTTGTTCGCCTCAGGTATTGTATCCTCTGTTGCTATTATTTGGTACTACTTATCCTTTATCTCTCCTTTTTTCTTTTTCTTTTCTTTTCCTTCTTTATTCCTTCCTTGATTTCCTCTTCTTTTTATCCTTCCTGATCCGAGGGTCTATTGGAAACTCTCTACCTGCATTAGGTAGGGGTAAGGTCTGCGTACAGACGACCCTCCCCAGACCCCACATGTTGGGATCATACTGGGTTTGTTGTTTGTTTGTTTTTTTGCTCGGTGTTTCAACTGTCAGCAAGTAAGTACTGGGTGGTCTACTTTAGAGGTGAAATATATCGTTATCACCATGAATTTTTTAGTTGCATTGCCACGGACCTTGAGGAGATTTTATGCAATGTGGGTCATTGTGGATAGACTGACCAAGTCCGCACGATACATTCAAGTCATGACTACTTACACCTCAAAGTAGCTGACACAAATTTTTCTTTGAGGGATTATTCGCCTTGATAGTGTGCTTGTGTCGATTATCTCGGATCGAGGAACTTAGTTTACAAGGCATTTTTGGAGAGCAGTGCAGCGTGAGTTGGGCACTCAGGTCGAGCTGAGTACGACATTTCATGCCCAGACGGATGGGCAATCCAAGCATAATATTTAGATCCTTAAGGAATGGTACGATCTTGTGTTGTTAATTTTGGGGGCTAGTGGGACTAGTTTTTGTTGTTAGCAGAGTTCGCCTACAACAATAGCTATCAGCGAGTATCTAGATGGCTCCATATGAGGCTTTATATGGGAGGCGATGTCATTCTCTGGTTGGCTGGTTTGAGCCTGGAGAGGCTAGGTTGTTAGGCACTGATCTAGTTCGGGATGCTTTGGAGAAGGTGAAGTTGATTCAGGAGCGACTTCGAACATCACAGTGAAAGCTCATTTTGTGGCATAAATGGTGGGTGAGAAGGTCCTACTTAGAGTTCCACTCATGAAGGGTGTGATGAGGTTCGGGAAAAAGGGAAAGTTGAGCCCTAGGTATATTAGTCCTTTTGAGATCTTGGAGAGGGTTGAAGAGGAGGCCTACAGACTTTCCTTGCCACCTAGTTTATCAGGAGTTCATCTAGTGTTTCATGCTTCTATGCTTCGAAAGTACTATGGGGTTGCATGCATTAGACTTTAGCACGGTATAGTTGGACAAGGATTTGACTTATGATTTGGAGTCCGTGGCCATTTTGGACCGGAAAGTTTGAAAGTTAAGGTCAAAGAATATAGCATTGGCGAAGGTTTATTGGAGAGGTCAACCGGTCGAGAAGGCTACTTGGGAGACCGAACATGAGATATAGAGCTTATATCCCCATCTTTTCAAGACTTCAAGTATGATTCTAGACTCGTTCGAGGACGAACGTTTTTTTAAAGGGGGAAGAATATAACGACATGGTCGGTCGCTTTGTGTGTTTTAGCCCCTTTCCTCTATTTGATGCTTTACGTTTATCTGTTTTTCGTTATGTGACTTGTAGGGACAGTAGATCTGATTTTGAGGAAGTGTTGGATTGAACTGGGATACTTAGTTCCAAGGTTGGAAGCTTAAGTTGTGAGGTTGACTGGAGTTTGACTTTTGTGTAAACGACCCTGAAATGGTGTTTTTATTCATATGGAGATTTGGACTTAGTCGTATGTCCGGAGTTGAATTTAGAGGTTCATAGGTTAATTTGGCTCTAATTGTTGAAAACTGAGAAGTTAAAGGTTTGGAAGGTTCATAGGTTTGACCGAGAGATGACTTTAATGATATCGGGTTCGGATTGTTGTTCCGAGAGTTGAAATAGGTATGTTATGTCATTTGAGTCTTGTGCGTAAAATTTGAGGTCGTTCCTAGTTGGCTAGGCGTGGTTCGGCATGAGTTTTGAAAAGTTGGAAGTTGATTAGTTTCTTAGGCTTGAATTTAGGTGTGATTCGTGGTATTGTTGTTACTTTGTGTGATTTGAGGCATCGAGCAGGTTCGTGTTATATTTTGGGGTTGGTTGGTTTGTTTGGACGGGGTCCTAAGGGGCTCGTGTGTATTTTGAAGGAGTTGAGGATCATTTTTATGTCTTTGGGTAGGCCTGTTTTGGTGTTATCGCACCTACGAGGTCTTTGTCGCATGTGCAAGTCCGCAGAATCGGGTTATGGGACGCATATGAGGATGGTCGGGTGAGTTAATGAACTCGCATATGCAAGGTGTTCTCCGCATAAGCGGAACCGCAAAAGCGGTAATTTATCCGCAAATGCAAAAATCGCTAGGAAAAATATATTATTTTTGAGGTTTTTGATTATTTCTCATTATTTAGAATTATGGAACTTGTTAGGGACGATTTTTGGAGGGTTTTTCACTATGAATTGAAGGGGTAAATAAACTTTACTTCATTTTTAATTTATTATATATATCAGTATGAAATTGAAAAATATATCAGTCTATAGAGAGAGAGAGGGGATGTAGAAAAAAACTAACCAGTACTTCCAAGAGGGCAAAAGTAATAAACAATTTGAACTTGTGGGGGAGGGGGGAAATTAATTTAAAGGGGCATCAGTAACTTTCAGCCTGCCCCGCAACCTGACACTGTAGAATTTGGGAAACAGACATATAACAAGAACATTAAATTGATCAAATATAAGTCTAAAATTTTGGAAACCAATACTAGATACTTATTTATTTAGGATAAATATTGATCAAATATTAAACTTTGTGTGCAGAGTAATTACATATATAATGAATTATTTGATGGTTAACTCTACAATCTTGACCTTCAAAATCTATTCGAGACAGTTAATTATAACTTGAAATACATGAAGCAGTGCACTTCGTCGGGCTTTGCTTAAGCTGAAAATACGAAGTTTGTCATGTTTTCAACACAGCAGCACCTTTTTCTTTTTCTTTTATTATGTATACTACTACTAGACTACTTTTCCCTTTCTATAGATTATTCAAAAAGCTTAGCCTGTTTTTTCCTTTTGAAAACAAAGTATAACTAGTCTATCGCGCGTACAAATTATTAAAAACAATTGAATTTAAAGGTAATCTATATAAACGAATGTTATTTTCTCCAGTACCATGCTTGCAGTATATAATTAAAATAAGCAAATAAATATTTACAGGAACAACAATAGTAATATTATATATGCCTACCTTAATTTGATCGATCTCTCCATAGCTGATTAAGTTGAAATGAAAGCTGATGATTAAACGGCGTCGTCCTACACTTGCTGTCCAAGGTCGTAGACTTGCGTATAGTGGTTTAATTTGGTGGGGTTTTGCTAGAGCAAATATGGATGTATATTTAATTTTTTGAGGAAGAAGCTTATTCAAACATGTTTGCACGACACGTAGAGGTTTGAAATAACTCAAAAGCAAATGAAATTTCATCAAGTGTCGGCTAACATGTTGTACAAGTTTAGATATACTTCGACAATTTTGGATTATAATAAATATTTATCGAGTTGAGGGGCAAAACAGTCGACTGAAATGAGAAACTTACAAACTTTAGTAGTGAAGGTTTATGTATTCCGATCCAGAAACTACAGAGGAGCTATCTGTAATTGGTTAGACCTTATGGCTTTTCGAATCCAGTGAATTTATTCGCGGTTTGCGTAAATTGAATTTATGAAATTGTTATAAATATATTATATTATGTATGTTCCTATTCCGTTGTAAATAAGTTTCCTGAAAAAGCTTATCCATATGGGACTTCGCCGTAAATATATTTATCTATTTAGTACTCTATTGGAAATAAGCCTCCTAAAGAAGCTTATCCTTTGAGTATTTGATTACGAATAAACATTATCCCCGGTAGAAGATTATCCATACCGGGTATAATAAGTTTATCCTTTCAGTATCCGGTTATGGATAAACATTACCCCTGGTAGAAGATTATCCATACCGGGTATAATAAACTTATCCTTTCAGTATCCGGTTATGGATAAACATTATCCCCGGTAGAAGATTATCCATACCGGGTATAATAAGCTTATCCTTTCAATATCTAGTTATGGATAAACATTACCTCCGCTAAAAGATTATCCATATCTGATATAATAAGCTTATCCTTTCAGTACTCCGTTATGGATAATCATTACCCCTAGTAGAAAATTATATATACTGGGTACAATAAGTTTATCCATTCAGTACCCCGTTATGGATAAACATTGCTCTCAGTAGAAGATTATTCATATCGGGTATAATAGCAGCTTACACATCAGCTTGCAGTAGCAGCTTACACAGCAGCTTCCTTTCTTCTATAAATAGAAGAGTTTTCAGTTCATTATGTATATCAGTTTGAATTCGAATAATATAT
>MU712015.1:57372-73090 GCA_026770625.1 Nicotiana glauca | reverse complement strand
GCCATATTCAGGGATCAGAAATACTTTTCTTATTTGCATAAGGAAAAAGTAAATGTTTCAACAATTTCTGGTAATATAAGTTTGATTGAAGGCTCCGGAAGAGCCATTATCTTTTTGTCTAAGGGAACAAAACTTATTATAAACATTACCTCCGGTAGAAGATTATCCATACCGGGTATAATAAGTTTATCCTTTCAGTATCCAGTTATAGATAAATATTACCTCCGGTAAAAGATTATTCATGCCGGATATAATAAGCTTATCCTTTCAGTACTCCGTTATGGATAATCATTACCACTAGTAGAAAATTATATATACTGGATACAATAAGTTTATCCATTCAGTATCCCGTTATGGATAAACATTGCTCTCATTAGAAGATTATTCATATTGGGTATAATAGCAGCTTACACAACAGCTTGCAGTAGCAGCTTACACAGCAGCTTCCTTTCTTCTATAAATAGAAGAGTTTTCAGTTCATTATATACATCAGTTTGAATTCGAATAATATATCAGTTTCTCTCTATACCTGTCTTTACATTATAGTCTTTATTTTATAACAGAAATAAATTTTTTGCTAATTTTCTAAAATTAATATTTTGAATATTTTTTTAGCATTCAGCTCCAAGTAGATTATTTTTCAAGTTTTAACCAGAATTACCACCTAGTTTTATATTTTCTGTAATTTTCATCAAATTTTGGTCCTACAGATATACTTAATCTTTTTAATAATCTATATAGGTGAATCCATATTTTTTATTATTTCTTAAATGAAAAAGGAAAAAGGAAAAAAATTCAAGAAAAAATAATCTCTTCATTTGCGTACAACAACAATCCAGTATAATCCCACTTAATGAGGTCTGGGGAGGATAGTATGTACGCAGACCTTACCCCTACCCTGAGGTAGAGAGGTTGTTTTCAAATAAACCCTCGGCATCCTTCCCTCCAAGAACTTCCCACCTTGCTCTTGGGGAGACTCAAACTCACAACCTCTTGGTTGGAAGTGGAGGTTGCTTACCATTAGAGCAACCTCTTGGTAATCTCTTCATTTGCATATTTTAATAAATTATATAACTTGGTTTTCCTTTTACATTTGATTATTGTAAATAAATATTTGCCTTTTTTTTTTCTTTTATTAGAGAGTTCAATTTTAATGCTTTTATAAATTCTCCTCGTTTACAATCAAAAATGATAAATAAAGAAGGTCGACAACAACAAAGAAGAAAAATGAAAGGAAAAACTTTTTCTACTTTTCAGAAAAGCTATGAGCCCCTAAGCTATAAGGTGAAATTATAGAGTATATGCAATGAGATATGAGTTGAGTTATATGAACAATTATTTTCATATGATTGATGAAATAATATGAAAAGCAAATGGTAAATGTCAACGTAGATGAAATAAAGATTACCTATATCCTTCTGGTTATTTAGAATAGTCATCACATCTTTTTTTTCTTATCAGCGAGTACAGCGAAGCTTATTTATTGAAAAAGGGAAAGTGGGGAGACAAAAGAGGATTGTGTACAGTAGACTTTTATGGTCCAATCCTTCCCCTGGCCCAAGGACGGATGCACGTTCATCCAAGCGACGTCATCCGACACCACTTCGTCGACAAATTTTTAATTAATATATGTGCGAATGATAAGCAAAACAACTAAATTATTTTAGAAAAATGACCTTTCTTAATGCTAGAGCTTCGTTAGTGCGCTGCAGTGAACCTTTGGAGGTTATAGGCGATCCCCGTCAAGTTGATCTAATTTTTTTGAAATTTTGAGCCTTATTTTGGAAAAATGCAGAAGCCAGAAACGCTTGATCCTTGACTCCCCAATAAAAATGTAAGTATTATAAATATATTATATTGTGGATGTTTATTTAGTACTCCGTTGTAACTAAATTTCCTGAATAAGTTTATTCATATGGGACTCCGCCGTAAATATGTTTATCTATTTAGTACTTTATTAGAAATAAGCCTCCTGAATAAGCTTATCACTTCGGTACCCAGTTATGGATAAACATTACCCCTGGTAGAAGATTATCCATACCGGGTATAATAAGCTTATCCTTTCGATACTCCGTTATGGATAAATATTACCTCCGGTAGAAGATTATCCATACCGGGTACAATGAGTTTATCCTTTCAGTACTCCGTTATGAATAAATATTACCCCCAGTAGAAGATTATCCATACCGGGTACAATGAGCTTATCCTTTCAGTACTCCGTTATGGATAAACATTAACCCCAGTAGAAGATTATATATACCTGGTACAATGAGTTTATCCTTTCAGTACTCCATTATGGATAAACCTTACTCTCAGTAGAAGATTATCCATATCTGGTACAGTAGCAGCTTACACATCAATTTGCAGTAGCAGCTTACACAGCAGCTTCTTTTCTTCTATAAATAGAAGAGATTTCAGTTCATTATGTACATCAGTTTGGAATTCGAATAATATATCAGTTTCTCTCTATACTTGTCTTTATTTTATAACACGTTATCAGCACGAGAGTCTGTTATCTCGAGCAAATACTTTGAAAGTATCTAAGGTACGAACTTTCTTTTTCTACATAATATCAAATCTTTCTAAACTTGAATTTGTAGCCCTGGATGTATCGGGCAAAAGTTACATGTCTTGGGTGCTTGATGCTGAAATTCATCTTGATGCGATGGGTCTCGCGGACACCATCAAGGATAAAAATCAGACATCAATCCAAGACCATGCCAAAGCAATGATATTCCTACGTCATCACCTTGATGAGGGCCTCAAAATAGAATATCTTACTGTTAAAGATCCAGTCATACTGTGGAATAATTTGAAAGATAGATATGACCACCTGAAGATGGTCGTTCTTCCACGGGCATGTTATGATTGGACTCATCTAAGGCTACAAGATTTTAAATCTATCAGTGAGTATAATTCTGCTATGTTGAGAGTTATTTCCCAATTGAAATTATGTGGTGATAATATTACTGATCATGATATGTTGGAGAAAACTTTCACCACTTTTCATGCCTCGAATATGCTCCTGTAGCAACAATATCGAGAGATGGGATTCAAAAAGTATTCTGAACTTATCTCATATCTTCTTGTAGACGAGCAACATAATGAGTTATTAATAAAAAAATCATGAAAGTAGACCTACTGGTTCTTGTCCATTCCCTGAAGTGAATGAGGCGAACTTCCACCAAGCTAACAACGGAAGAGGTCGTGGTCATGACCGTGGTCGGGGAAGAAACTTTAATCATGGTAATAATAATGCACCAAAGAACCCTCCTCACCACCAGCAGTGAAAAAGGAAGGAACAAAAGTATGAAGCGATGCAAGCACCAAATGCAAAAAATGCATGCTATAGATGTGGAGGAAAAGAGCACTGGTCATATACTTGTTGTACGCCAAAGCACCTGGTTGAGCTTCATCAAGCCTCCCTAAAGAAGACTGAGAAAAATACTGAAGCAAATTTTATTTCTGAAGATAATTTAGACTTCATGCATTTAGATGTAGTTGATTACCTTGCACTCCCAGATGGAGAAACAAGTCATGTGATCGGTGGTGAATCTGTAGAAATGTAATTATTTTAATTTTTGTTGTTTGTAATATATAGTATGGTTATGTAATTGTTGTACATAAAGAAAAATTATGATTTGATAATGATGTTTACTATAATAATTCTTATTTATGTCATTTTGAAGAATATGGATAACATTATTAGATCAACTTAAACTCTAGCAGAGTTTGCAAGAAATATACAACCACCAGAAGTGGTTATATTTAGTATATCTCATTGTAATTATATTTTGTTAACCAACAGAAGTGGTATATGCCTATGATCACCAGAAGTGATAATTTAGGCTTTCTATGGTTACAATTGATGATAAGCTACATAAATATTCTTTATATTAAGTGCACGCCTCGATTTTCTCCTGAAGTAGTAAATATTTTTAAAGAGGTTGAGGCATCACAATTTGATGTGATTAATGCGCATTCAAATAATTATGTTCGATTTTCCTGAAGGATGAGAAATTTTGATAATAATAATCCATTCCCTCAAGTGAATGTGACAATATTAATAAATCTGGTAAATATGAACGCGCTCTTGATGTAAATATATTACAATTCACCTCCAGAAGAGGTAATATAATTGAAAGAATATATACTCAATATTTCGTATTTTAAATTTTCTCCTAAAGAAGTAATACAATTGAAATTGCCTCCTGAAGTAGGAAAATATTATGAAGAGGAGTTTTCTTGTGCTTAAACAATTGTTTATTTGATTGTGATTTTCTCTTGTGATATCAGAAGTGTCTGAGCAATATTTGATAGTACAAAATGCATCAACAACTTCTAAAGAGCTAATTGTTTGCCTAGAAAACACATGACACCAGTAGTGTCTGATAAATATTAGATTGTAGATAATAAATGAAGGCTCTCGAAGAGCTTATTTACAAATATGTCATTCATATTATATGATTATGGTCAAAACATATGTTGTAGTAAATCCGAAATTTACTAAAATAAATGGCTATCATATTAAAACTATAAATAATTGAAAGATCGAAAATCTTCATGTTTCCACAATCATAGGGGGTAAAATAATATGTATATGAGAAGTTACCGCCCTTATTCTTCGATTTGTACTACATCATGTATCATGGTAAACCAGAAGTTTACTAATACAAAAGTAGCTACATTAAATCAGAAGTTTACTAATGCAAAAGTTTATATCATAGTAAACCAGAAATTTACTAAGAGATAACACATGTCATGATAAACTTGAAGTTTTAATTTACCATTTTTAAATGAGCTATTTGAGAATTTAGATAAGCATATACTGAAGAACTAGAAGATTCTTCAAGAATTTTCATGTGTTGCTTGTTCTCATAATAAATTGATTATACCAGCTAAAGTTGGGACTAAGACCCCTGATTCTGAAATATATGAGTGAATATGGGCTCATTCACCTATCATGTGAACCACTTATAGATGCATATATAGGATGGTTAAATGTATGTTTATTGTCAACCTGCAGTTTGGCATTTGAAATTATTTTTCTCACTTAAGAGCATAATCTTTAGATTATAAAATCAAGACAGTTTATCTTGATAGTGCTAGTTTATATACAAGCTAGTTTAACAGTGAATACCTCCTATTAATGGCTAAAATATTTTTTATGAGAACAAAGCTTCATATGTTGGTCTAAGATTTTCTAAATTGCATATAGCAGCACTTGTATGCATTAGACCAACAATATATGATAAGTCCTCCCCTCACAATTGGTTTAGGATCAGAAATCAAATATTTTACTATCTTTTGATGTGTGGTATCTGATTAATTTCTCTACCACAATGTACAAAGATATGTTTCCCAAAGAAGATTGGGGATATATATTAGTTTTTCTAACATTTGGAGAATGGAATAAGCAGCTGAAAAATATGATATATGAATCGAACTATCATTAATATGATCCTCACTTAGAAGATAATTCAAGTCAAATGCTAGAAGCATTTGCTGATCCAAAATCAAATATCATATTTCAGCTGCAAATGCTCCTATTAAAATTTAAAGTCTCTGAAGGATAGAGTTTACTATACGCATGAAGCATGGTAGACCAATAAGTTCCAAATGTAACAATCCTTGAAAAATGATAAGGAGCTAATGATCAAAATAATCATAATGAGGAGGAAATGAGCTCTAGAAGAGCCCACGACATAACATTTCATGAAACTCCAGAAGAAGTTGAGGTACCTGAAAATAAAGAAAGTGATGAGATCTCAATAAGTTATGCCGCTTAGGAACCGATACAAAATGATCGTCGACGATATATTTGATACAATATAGTGCACAATACTGTAAAATATTATGAGGATCGGATCAGTAATTCAGACACCTGAAGATGTCATGCCATTTAAATGCGAGCCATAACCTATATAAATCATTTGATTAAATCTCTATAAAGATTCCTGAAGGATTTAAAATGCCTGAAGCATATAGTTCAAGGTCTCGAGAAATGTACTCGATCAAATTATAAAGATCTTTGTACGGTTTAAATCAATCTGAGCGCATGTGATATAATCGCCTCAGTGAATATTTGCTGAAAGAAAGTTACATAAATGATGTTATTTGTCCATATATTTTTATAAAGAAAATGTCATCAGAATTGCTACACTTGCTGTTTACGTTGATGACATAAATCTTGTTGGAACTCCAGAAGAGCTCCAAAGGCAATTGAATATCTTAAGAAAGAATTTGAGATGAAAGATCTTGGAAAAATAAAAAATTTATCCTAGTCTACAAATTGAATATTTAGTAGACGATATCTTTATCCATCAATTTGCCTATACAAAAAGGGTCTTTAAACGCTTTTACATGGACAAAGTGCACCCATTAAGTACACCAATGGGTGTTCGATCACTTGAAGTGAATAAGAATCCGTTCCGACCTCCAGAAGAGAATGAGGAACTCCTTGGTCCTGAAATACTCTATTTCAGTGCAATTGCTATGCACTTATGTATCTTCCCAATGCTAACAAAGGTGGTGCAGATCGTATTGGTTATGCAGATATAAGATTAGAATGCAGAGACTCAAATATTTGAATCAAGGTTTTCATCAGGGGGAGTAAAATACGTGATGCACTCTTTTTTCCTTACTAAGATTTTTTCCCACAGGGTTTTCCTTATAAGATTTTTAATGAGGCACCTAGCAATGCGTATTACTAAATATATGTACTTTTTTTCCTTCCTAGAATTTTTTCCCACGGAATTTTTCGTAGTAAGGTTTTAATGAGGCACGCTATCTTTTAACAAGCATCCAAGGGGGAGTGTTATAAATATATTATATTGTGGATGTTCATTTAGTACTCCGTTGTAAATAAGCTTCCTGAAGAAGCTTATCCATATGGGACTCCGCCGTAAATATGTTTATCTATTTAGTATTCTATTGGAAATAAGCCTCTTGAAGAAGCTTATCACTTCGGTACCCGGATATGGATAAATATTACCCCCGGTAGAAGATTATTCATACCGGGTATAATAAGCTTATCTTTTCGATACTCCGTTATGGATAAACATTACCCCTTGTAGAAGATTATCCATACTGGGTACAATGAGATTATCCTTTCAGTACTCCGTTATGGATAAATATTACCCCCAGTAGAAGATTATCCATACCGGGTACAATGAGCTTATCCTTTCAGTACTCTGTTATGAATAAATATTACCCCCAGTAGAAGATTATCTATACCTGGTACAATGAGCTTATCCTTTCAGTACTCCATTATGGATAAACATTACTCTCAGTAGAAGATTATCCATATCTGGTATAGTAGCAGCTTCCTTTCTTCTATAAATAGAAGAGATTTCAGTTCATTATGTACATCAGTTTGGAATTCGAATAATATATCAGTTTCTCTCTAGTAAACTTGGCCCTTTTTTTCATTTGGACACTTAAACATAGAGTTATTCCTATCAGACCTTTCAACTAAACAACATTTGTGCCAATTAGACACTTTGTAGTGACATGATTGAGTGTGTGGATATCGGAGGACGCGTGAACATGGGAAAAAAATTGTTGATTATTATTATATTATTATTATTATATTCTAATATATTAATCCAATTAAAACTAAATTTTACCCTACATTCTATTTCTCTTCTTCTTCCCGTGAACCCATCATTTTTCCTCTTAATTTTTTTAAAAAGAAAGTGTAGTGTACATGGATTTGACCATTCTCATTTGTCATGCTTGTTCTCTTTACACGACACTTGTAAGCTACACCAACTTAGACGAGAAATAGAGAGAATAGCATGATATTTCAGTAAAATCGAAATAAGAAGAAGTGAGATGAAGTCGAACGGAGAAAATTTTCAGCGGGCTTTTTAGGGCACTAAGTCGCCAGAGCCGTCGGTCAGGTTTTCCATTTTGTAAATGAGTTTCAATTTGTTTTGGGGGTTAATTCTATAAGGTAAAATATTTTAAGGTGTTAGAGGCAATTGTAGTACACGCGTTTAATTTTTATAAAACTTTTTCTCGGATGGTCTACAAAGTGTCTAATTGGCACAGATGTGGTTTAGTAGAAGGGTCTGATAGGAACAACTCTATGTTTAAGGGTCTAAATGACAAAAAAAAGTCAAATTTAAGGGTCCAGTTATGTATTCTGCCTTCTCTCTATACTTGTCTTTACTCTACGGTCTTTATTTTATAACAGTAAGCATACTTTTGGTTCCTTTAATTTTTTTTTTAAAAAGTCCGACTCATCACCTAATGAATCTATTTTGGATTAAAAATGAAGTATTTAATAATATTCTTTATGAGTCTATTATGGATAAATTTCAAAAACTAAAAAACTCGTCGATGGAGATTTGTAATACTGTGTTTCTTTAAAGTATGATGTTGTTGCAGCAACATATCCATTCGTTTACTTCTTTAAACGCCGACACCATTTAATATAAATTTCTCGTACGCCCCTAATTGGACCCCGCATATAATTAGTATTTAATGTACGACCGGCCCTTTAATGTTGAGTAAGGTGGCCGTTATATGCCCATGACAGGCCAAGTTGGGTCGTGACAATAACAGATGTTCAGAATTTTTCTTTTTCCTACAGATTTTGTCTTCCTGAACCAAAAAGTAGCACATAAATTAAGACAACTTTTCTTAATTTGGTTTGTAGAGAAGAGAAAGAAAAAAAGAAAAATTACTTCACCTTTGGCCTTGCTTGTTAAACATCAAAATCTTTATCTTCACTCACCACTTTTGAAGTTTAATAATCTCATAACAAAAGAGGACACATTTCCTCCTCTTTCTACTTCATTTTCCACTTCTTTCCGTTTTTCTTCTTCCAAATAAACTAGGTGTTATTTCACTACAAACAATATCAAATTATCCCCAAACAATAAATGTTTCCTCTGTGTTTTCCTATTAGAGAATTTTCTATTTCCTTTCGCACATTTTCCCAGATGTGCGGAAGGGTGGAGGAGAATGAGTTTAGTTTCACCCCGGTGCACTAAGTTTTCGCAATGCACATGGTCCGGACAAGGGCCGGACCACAAGGGTCTATTGTATGCAGCCTTACGCTGCATTTCTGCAAGAGGTTGTTTTAACCGCTTGAACCCGTAACCTCCTGGTCACATGCAAACCGGTAACGCAGGCTTGGAGAATGAGTTTAATGATTAATGGAAAATTAAAGTTCCATTATGAGAGGTTGAGAACATTCATATGCTTAACTGTTCTCCAACATAAACAGGTTGGAGAAATAATTCAACAAAAGAATTAACATTACAACATGAATCCCACTAATATTAGACCAATTCTTGAATCCAGGATAATAATCATCAATCAATTTACATAAATTAACCAAAAAATATTGAACAAACAACACTTCACTCCAAAAGATTACCTACTACTCATGTCCCTAAACTCAATATCAACTACATCAAAATGAGAAGAAGGCTTAGTTTGAAACCTTAAAGATTTGGAATAAAGTAGTTTTAATAAAACTTTCAGAAACTGAATCAAATCTCAGCTTCTCTACGGATGCCTTCGGAGGCAAGAGATTTTAACTACTCTACGGATGCCTCCTACAACCATAGTATTCTGAGAAAGATTCCAACTTTACACATTTAGGAAGCGCTTAGCTCATTAAATATAATGCTCCATTAAGTTGTTAGATTCTTGCAACCTTTGGAACATCGACAGGGAACTGATGAATCTCATCCATCCACGGATTCTTCTCCCCGGCTGGATTTATAGTTCTCAAAGCCTTCCAAACAGCACTGTTACACTTGAATCCCGAACCAAATGCTATCTGCCAAGTTCGGTCTCCTCTCTTGATCCTTCCTTTGGCTTCCGAGTAGGCCAATTCATACCAAAGGGAACTGCTTGAAGTGTTCCCAAATCGATAAAGTGTCATTCTTGAAGGCTCCATGTTCCAATCAGAAAGCTGCAAGTTTTTCTCTATTTCATCCAATACAGCTCTTCCACCGGCATGAATGCAGAAATGCTCAAACGCTAACTTAAAATCAGGGATATAAGGCCTAATCTTCATCTTCAATAGCTTCCTTCCTACCAATGCGGCGAAGAAAAGAAACTGCTCCGACATAGGAAGCACAAGAGGACCCAATGTAGTGATGTTGGTTTTCAAAGCATCACCGGCTACTGCCATCAGCTCCTTCGACAGAGAGACTCCAACTTTTCCATCGGAATCTTCCATTTGGTAAACACAAGTAAAGCACTTATCATCATAACCCTTGTGAGTTCTAACAGTGTGGACCAGCTGATACTTTGATCTTGTTCGGTCGGATCTTTTGTTCGAGAGCAACACAGCAGCACCTCCCATCCGGAATAAGCAATTCGGTAGGAGCATGGATTTCTCATTACCAAAATACCAATTCAAAGTGATGTTTTCCATGCTAAGAACCAAGGCATATGTGTTGGGGTGAACTTGAAGAAGATCTTTCGCAAGATCAATCGAGATCAAACCAGCACTACAACCCATTCCACCAAGATTGTAGCTGATAATGTTTCCCCGAAGCTTGTAATGGTTGATAATCATCGCAGATAAAGAGGGGGTCGGGTTAAACAAGCTGCAATTCACAACTAAAATTCCAATATCCTTAGGTTTAACAGAGGTTTTAGCAAGAAGCTCGTCTATGGCTCCAAACATAACAGCCTCGGCTTCTTTTCTTGCTTCTGCCATACAAGGATTTGGCGGTACATGAGTCACTGCTTCGGGGAGGTAAGTTAAATCACCAAGACCAGACCTCTCAACAATTTTCCTTTGAAACTCAAGGTTTTCATTAGAAAACCTTCCAACGGACTTAGACATATCCAAGAAATTCTCCCTTGAGCACTTCCTTGCATCTATCGGTTTATAGCACGAGAAATCGACAAGGTAGACAGGGCGAGGACGGGTAAAGAAATAGAGAGTAGACAAAAAGACCAAAAGGGTGGAGCAAATAACAACAGATATAAGATTAAACCTAAGTTGATCCCAAAGAACATAAAGGTCATTGAGTGAGAATGTAGAGAATTGAGCAAAAGTGAGAACAACTAGAGGTGACAAAAACAGATACATTCCATGTGTAATGAGGTAATGGTATCCAAGTTTAACATACTTCAGCTTCACAGATTGTTTAAAATCAGGAAGCTTTCTTGAAAAAGAAGGTGGATTTACTGGTATTTCTGGCCTAGTTTCACTCATCTTGATATAAATTTGACAACCCAAAATCAACAATTCAAGGGCAGTCCAGTTTCTATAAACAAGATTGTGACAATATTTAAGGTCAACGGCTATCTAAAGAATGGTTGACTTGTCCCAAAACTTCAGTTTTGTAGGAGCAATCAAGTTTTTACAACATCATAACTTCCTAAAGGGTTTAACAAACAAAGGAGCAACAATATTCAAGAACAAGTAGCATTTCACAAGAAAATCTCACAGGAAAAATTCAAAGAAACACCTGTAGAAAAGAATAAACAAACATGAGTCTGACTAAATGTACAACAGCTAAAAGTTTCACTCAGTTACAATATCCAACAAAACAGAAACAAATTTCAAAATTTTAAGCAGGGAGGAAAAGAAGAAAACCCCATCTCAAGACAACCATTTTTGGAACTAAAAAGCTGAGAAAATTCAAAAAATTTTAAGACAGAGTCAAGATCAGGAAAACAAACCTCAATCATTGAGAGGGAGAAGGAGATAGAAGATGGTTTTGAAGTTGGTATAAACAGATAGTACTAATTTATAGGAAACGAGTGAAAATCTGGATTTGCATTTAAAAGCATAAAAACGTTGATTCCGTAGTGGGGTCCATTTTTGGTCGCCAGTTTTTCACTTTTTCATCTGCTCTCTTCAGTCAGCTTATTATCAAACTCTTTACTAGTGGACCGACGCATGTGCAGGTCTTGGAAAAGAAAATTCAATGGACGTTTGTTGCGATTACGTTCGCAATTCCGTAAGGATTGGGCAGTTGGAAATTAGCAAGCAAGTAGTAGTACTAGTTTCTACTTTCTTGCAAACGTGTATAAAACTGTATTGGTGGGTGGGGTGGGGGGGGGGGCGGCTACGCGCATTAATTAACTCCTTGAATCTAGAAGAAAAAGTACTGCAACAATTTCCTTTTTTGAAAAATAATTTTCCTTTTTTTTTCTCTCTATTAAAATCCAAAAACTAAGGCATAGTAGAAGGGTCATCGGACCTATTGATGTGACGATCCGGCATGTCGTTGATCACGCTCAACTCTAGTCCTAAAAAGGATAAGCGATCGCTGCAAATATAATCCGGTCTAAAAGTCCGGAGTCGAATCCCCCAAAGAACTAAGGTTTAGCTGTATCTGTTTAATATCACTAAGAAGACAAAATTGAAAATAAATAAACAGCTGAAAACTAACTATGCTTGAATTGTAAACAATTGGAATAAAGGTCTAAAGTAATGGTTTCCCCCGTTGTTGATTTCCTTGGTTGTACGTTTCTTATAGTTTTAATTTAGTTGCCTTTATCAATCATAAACTCTCCAGCTATCATAAATCTCTCTCAAGCAATTATGATAATTTACTAGATGCACTCTCTCAAGCTACGCTAGCTAGATTCACATTATAGTTCACTTAGATTGCACCCGAGGTATCGTTATCTCTAATCCAACCTCTAAATCCTCGGTTATGACTCGCGTCTATACTCCGGGAGTGATGTTGTTCAAACAACTACCTAAATATGCACTCTCTCTCAAGTAGATACATAATAAATAGGCACATCTAATTGAGGGTCCTTCAATCAACTACAACAAGAATGTAGTTGAACAAATAGAGATTAACAACCAATCAAAATTATATTAACATCACAATAAATTCATCCCCAACGGGTTCCACCAAAACCTGAGATTAGAAAAGTTAGCTACTCATGAAAATAACAAAAATCACAAAAGAATTCATATTCAAAGGTAAAAGAACAAAGAAGAAGATTAAATATTGATGCCCAATGATCCTCCTTGCTTCTTGCCCTTCCTTATGATGTTTTTCACTTCCAAAAATTATTCTCCTCCTTCTTGGCCGGCTTCCTTCGTTTAATATAGGGTTTAGGGCTTAAAATCTCATATTTTACACTTTGGTCCCTGAAGTTTACGCGTCCTGCCGCGGTCCTACCGCGGTTACGCCAGGACTGTGGCCAAAGTGGCCTTCAGAATCTGCAGCAGTGTTCTGCCGCGGTCCTACCACGGTTACCGCCTGTTTTATTTGGAATTTGGAAAAATGTAAAACATAAAAGTTGTAGCCCTTTGAGTTAGCTTTCCAACCATATATTATGGAGTTCTGAGCAACGAGTTATGTCTATTTTACTAGACAGTGCTCAATATGCCTCCTCGAGTCTTCGTTCGTACTTAATTATCAAATTTGACCCCCGAATCCGATCCCGGCTTAATTCCTTGAGCTCTTACTAAGACTTCAAAGCTCCAAATCACTTAATTTCATTCTATAACATCTATATAGCTCGGAATCACTCCTACAAGGCATAAAACACACTGTTAGTGCAAAACACTCGCGATTAAAGGGCAAACTCAACTAAAGTGCAGTAAATTAGAGTATAATAATCGACTAAAATACGTAATTATAACCTATCATCAACACCCCACACTTAAACCATTACTCGTCCTCGAGCAAACAAACTACACTTTTTTTGTAGACACGACCTTTTTAAACAATTCTCCTACGCATCACACCAAGAGTATTTAAAATAGACTAAGCATAAAAGCGTAACATCTTCACCTCAAGATTTTACTCACAAGTGACACGCATTATTCACAACTCACCTACTTACTCTAACATAAAGGTCACTGACATTACCTTTCCTTCATGAATCAAGTGCCCTCACACAATACAAAAGAGTAGTTCCACACAATAAAATTCAAGAACACTTAGGAACTCAAGATAGAAAGAATTCACTTACTCTCATAAATAATATTCATATGACACAAAATATGCACCATAAGCTTCCCGTAGTGTACTACTCCACTAATCGAGCTCATTCAATCTTGAATCAATTAGGACTTTATTTGGTTGTAATATAGGCTACGGGACGGGTAGGATACATTTAGATATAAGAGTGACTACACCTCCTTAAGTACTTTAATACATACATTTTAACATTTAAACCCCATACTTATGTCAAACCAAAATTTCACCTTCACATCAATGTAAATTACCCCATTCTTGTTTAAGCACGCTTACGTCAAGAGCCACCACTTATCAAGGATTTCTTTTTTTTTCACAACAATGCAACTATATATTTTTTTTTCAATTCAAGTGGCTCTTCCTTTTTCAAAACAGTGCACCTTTCTCCTTATTCAATTAGTTTCACTCAAAAGCCAAACCAACCACCCCACACTTTAACTTTTACAAAGTTCATAACAATTCAAGTACTCATAAGAGGTGAAAAGGTTCAAATAGATGATTTATTCAAACAACTAGGTAAGGCTTGTAATGTGGTTGCCAAAGAAAAAGGATTATAGGCTCAAAGAGGTTAACTACGATACATAACAATTAGGTGGGTAAAATATACATATTTGGCTCAACAAGAAAACGCCTATATCACTTCCAAGACTAAACAACACTACTATTTCACTTTGCAAACACACAGGGCAAGTTCTAGGCATCAAATGCAATGCACTGAATAACACAAAACCTTACACACACACGGCACATAACTCACTCAAGATTGGATTCATAGACACTCTAGTCAAACCAGTTAAGCAAAGTTAAGATAATACAACTTAATGTACTTCTACAAGAGTCAAAAACTGAACATAAGCGTCACAACCAAAGTACTCACTATTCTCAAGGCATAACCAAGTCAAGAGATATTGCTTCAATTCAAAGCACAACACAATGGCTCCTACTCCCAAAAAAAACTAACTACACCCGGTTCAAATAAAACCCTTGGAAAAGAACCGTGGTTTAAAGAAAAACCAAGGGGTAATTGCTACACTACCTAACAAAATACAAAAAAAAATTATTTTTTTAGACTTAAATCCCTCAAAAAAATTATCTAATAGATCCATCGTCGGGAAAAGTCCAATCTTTTCTTTATTTTTTTAAATTATTCAATTAAACTAACACAACTAAAATAGCATAGAAAGTCACCCAGACAATCTCCTTACCCCACACTTAGAATTGTGCATTGTCCCCAATGCACACCATACTAATAAGAGGGTAAAATAAACTCCCTGGTAGGTCAAAGGCCGAAGCACTAGCAACTCATGGGGTACTCAGACTTCTCCCAAGCTTGGTCCTTCGTGCGGGTACCTCACACTTAGTTCCAACCATTTGGTTTTTTGTTTCATCTTTCCAATACCTTTGCTTTCCATGCTCTTTTTGCCTCCACCTCGAGCTTATGAATTGAACCCCAAGTTTTGATTCAAGCTTATGATTATGGTCATGGGGTGGTGGAACGAATCTAACTGGCCCAAGGAAATAATGTAGTATTCTGCACTCCTTGGCCTTTTTATGAGGTGTGTAATCTTGACTTTCTGGCAAGGAGAATTCAAGAATATATGCACCTTGTTCCTCATTCCTTGACTCTTCGATTGGTTCAGATGACTCTATTTCCATATCATCATCCAAACATAATGTGGAAAAATGCTTGGAGTGTGGACCAATGCGCTCAAACACATGAACTTCAGGATTTTCAACATCCTCAACATCAATGATACTAGAGTCAACAAAATTTGTATCCTCAATGT
>MU712015.1:15221-38987 GCA_026770625.1 Nicotiana glauca | reverse complement strand
TGGTCTCCCCTCTTCCTCTAGCCGGGACAAATGGTCCGCAACTTGATTCTCGCTTCCCTTCCTATCCACAATCTCTAGATCAAATTCCTGAAGGAGTAGAACTCATCTCATCAACCTTGCTTTCGAATCCTTCTTTGTCATCAAATACCGGAGGGCTTCATGGTCCGTGTGTATGATCACCTTTGCCCCCATAAGATAAGGTCGAAATTTCTCCATCGCAAACACAATAGCCAATAGCTCTTTTTTCGTTACCGTGTAGTTTCTTTGGGCCTCATTCATCATTTTGCTAGCATAATACATAGGATGGAACATTTTGTTGATCCTTTGGCCTAGCATCGCACCTACCACCACATCACTCGCATCGCACATAAGTTCAAAGGGAAATTCCCAATTAGGTGCGGTGATGATAGGAGTTGTGGTCAACTTGTGTTTCAATAGCTCAAAAGACTCCATGCATTTCTCATCAAAGACAAACTTGACATCCTTCTCCAACAATTTGCAAAGCGGGATCACAATTTTTGAGAAGTCCTTAATGAATCGCCGGTAGAACCCGACATGACCAAGAAAACTCCTCACCCCTTTGATAGAAGTAGGGGGAGGGAGCCTTGAGATAACCTCAATTTTTGCCTTATCAACTTAAATTCCATGTTTTGAGAATTTATGACCCAATACAATACCCTCTTACACCATAAAGTGACATTTCTCCCAATTGAGCACAAGATTGGTTTCTTCACATATTTCCAACACCCTATCCCAAGTTCACTAGACATTCCTCAAATGAATCCCCCACCATGCTGAAATCGTCCATGAAGACCTCCAAGATATACTCCACCATGTCGGTAAAAATTGCCATCATACACCTTTGGAAGGTCGTCGGGGCATTACATAATCCAAATGGCATTCTCGAGAAAGCGAACGTGCCATAAGGACATGTAAAGGTTGTCTTCTCCTGATCCTCCGGGAAGATCCTCCGGGGCAATTAGAATTTGATTGTACCCCGAGTAGCCATCTAGAAAACAATAAAAGGCCCGGCCCGCAAGACGATCGAGGATTTGGTCAAATAATGGTAGTGGGAAATGATCTTTTCTTGTTACCTTGTTAAGCTTTCT
This sequence comes from Nicotiana glauca, assembly GCA_026770625.1. Classification (NCBI taxonomy): domain Eukaryota; kingdom Viridiplantae; phylum Streptophyta; class Magnoliopsida; order Solanales; family Solanaceae; genus Nicotiana; species Nicotiana glauca. The sequence continues at coordinate 37,878 of MU712015.1, read as the reverse complement.
ATAGTCCATACACACTCTCCAACCCGTAACCGTCCGAGTAGGAATCAACTCATTGTTGGCATTGGTCACGACCGTTATTCCACCCTTTTTTGGCACACATTGGACCGGAGAGGTCCATGAACTATCTGAGATCGGGTAAACCACATCGGCGTCTGACCACTTTATAACCTCTTTCTTCACCACTTCTTGCATCGCCTCATTTAATCTTTTTTGATGTTCAAGAGATGGCCTTGCATCTTCCTCCAAAATGATCTTGTGCATGCAAAATGCGGGGCTTATCCCCTGAATATCTGCCAATGTCCATCCAATCACCTTTTTACGCTTTTGAAGAATCGCCAAAGTGGCATCAACCTGCATGTTACTTAGGCACGAAGAAAGAATAACAGGTAAAGTAGAATTTGAACCCAAAAACTCATACCTGAGGTGTGGAGGAAGTGGCTTCAACTCCAACATCGGTGGCTCTTCAATGGATGGCTTGGTTGGTTGAGTTTTGCGATTCTCAAGATCCAAAGATAGCTTCCTAAGCTCATATGAATATGAACCCATGCCATGCAATGCCTTCACGCACTCCACTCTACCGGCATCATCATTGACATCCATGCTAAGAAGCACAGCCTCAAGAGGATCTTCAACATTTATCAAAGCACTTGTGTCATCCACTATCATGGCTGTGACAATGTCCACAAATGAACACACCTCCGTGCTATTGGGTTGTCTCATTGATTTGCATACATAAAATACCACTTTCTCATCACCCACACGGAATGTCAACTCCCCAGCTTCAACATCTAGCAATGTGTTCCCTGTAGCTAGGAAAGGTCTTCCAAGAATAATTGGCACCTCAAAATCCACCTCGCAGTCCAATATCACAAAATCTGCCGGCAATATGAACTTATCAACACAAACAAGGACATCATCAATTATGCCCAAGGGACGCTTCATTGATCGGTCTGCCATTTGAAGTCGCATGGAAGTTGGTCTAGGTTGACCAATCCCTAGGGTCTTGAAAACCGAATAGGGCATCAAGTTAATACTAGCCCCCAAGTCACACAAGGCTTTAGCAAACTCCGCACTACCAATAGTGCAAGGGATAGTGAAAGCTCCGGGATCCTCGAGTTTTGGGGCCATAGAATGAACAATAGAACTCACTTGATGCGTCATCTTGATTGTTTCACACTCCATTGACCTCTTCTTGGTAACCAAATCCTTCATAAATTTTGCGTACCCCGGCATTTGTTCAAGGGCTTCCACCAATGGCACATTTATAGTAAGACTCTTCATCATTTCAATGAACTTCTTGAATTGGTTGTCTCCTTTTTGCTTTGCTAGCCTTTGAGGGTAAGGTGGAGGAGGCCTAGGCAAGGGTGCCTTGGCTTTGGGCACCACCGGCTCGGGCATATCAATCACGTGTTCCCTAGACGGGTTCACGGCCTCTTGTGTCTCCTCCTCAACATCATTAATATCAATCCGCACATCATTGTTCACATTGGGTTCCACTACATCCTCAACCACCAAAGGCATATCATCATCTCGCAACTCATCTTCATCAACCATAACTTGATTTTCTCTTGAGGCATGCACATCACCGCCTCTTCCACTTCGTGTTATCACCGCCATCACATGATTGTTGTGCCCACCCTTAGGGTTTACTACCGTGTCACTTGGTAGAGCACCCTTTGGGCGAGTATTTAAAGATTGAGAAATTTGACCAAGTTGCACCTCCAAGTTATGGATGGAAGTGTTGTGTGAAGGCAATTAAGCATCGGAGTCTTGGTTCTTCTTCATCATTTGCTCAAACATAACTTCAATTCTCCCAAAATCATTTCCCGAAGAACTAGACCCTTGAGATTGAAACGGCAGCGGGTTGTTCGGTTGTTGAAACATCGGAGGCCTTTGAAAGCCTTGCCCCCGATTACCTTGACCACCATTGTTATTCCACCCACCTTGACCATTGTTGTTGTTCCAATTGTTGTTGTTGTTTCCGTTCCAATTTCCACCATTGTTACCTTGATTCCCCCAATTGTTGTTTTGGTTGTTCCCATTCCAATTTCCACCACTTTGTTGTTGATTGTTGTTATTCCAATTTTTGCCTCCTTGTTGATTGCCCCAATTTCCTTGGGGTCGCCATTGTTGATTTCCCTGGTTTCCTCTATTCCCTTGGTAGTTATTAACATATTGACAATCTTCACTTTGCTCATCATAGCACTCGTTCGAATAACCACCACCATCATCATAGTTATCACAGTTTCCTTGAGGTTGTTGCCCTCTTTGCCTTCTTTTCATCATATTCACTCCTTCCATGGCATTGACTTGGCGCGGGTTTTGAACTTGTTGCAATTGCGCCTTCGCCAATTGGTTCATTGTTGTTGTGAGTTCGGCAATGGCTTGGCCGTGATCATGCAACTCCTTATGCAAATGTATGACATTAGGGTCACCTTGAGGAACGTTTGCCCGACTTTGCCACGCCGAAGAAGTATTGACCATTTCATCTAACACATCACAAACTTCATTGTAAGGGAGCTTCATAAAATTTCCTCCCGCCAATTAGTTCACAATACATTGGTTGGTTGTGTTGATGACCCCATAGAATGTTTGTTGAATCATCACATCATTCATATCATTCTTTGGACACTCTTTAACCATAGTTCTAAATCTCTCCCATATTTCGTGCAAGGGTTCCGTTGGCTCTTGTTTGAAAGCCAAAATTTCATCACGGAGTGTCGCCATGTGACTTGGAGAAAAGAACTTGGCAATAAATTTATCCGCCAATTCATCCCATGTTGTGATGGAATGATTTGGAAGCCTTTCTAACCAATCCAATGTTTTACCCCGAAGAGAGAACGGGAAAAGCCTCAGTCTCAAAGCATCCTCTAACACGTTTTTTTGTTTACTCCCCCAGCAAGTATCTACGAACCACTTCAAGTGCTTGTATGCATTTTGGTCGGAGGCGCCCATAAAATACCCTCTCTGCTCGAGCAAAGTCAACATAACATTGGTGATTTGAAAATTCCCCACCCGGATTCGGGGAGGAACTATGGCACTTGCATAACCCTGATTTGGAAAAACTCTTGGAGCTACTCTTTGTGGAGGCGGAGGAGGGTCTGGTATGTTCTCATTTGCATTTCGTCCTCTCCTTGGAGCTTGAGGTAATACATCTTCTTGTTCAAGATCCTCAACCTCCTCCCCCGCAACCACGTTGCCAAGAGGGTCATTTCCGTTTAGAGCCATTTGTACCTGATAGAAGCAAAACACAAAACTAGCTACACAGATAGTCAACACCGTAAGCTCCCCGGCAACGGCACCAAAAAGTGATCACTACCAACTCGACCTTACACAATGGTAGGAAGAGCGGGTGCTACAGCTTTTACCCGAATAGTGGTATCGGGGTCGATTTTTCCACAGTGAGCTTGGAGTGGAGTTGCGTATCTGTCTAGACTAGGAATGCGTTTGTGTTTCTAATTGCACTCCTAACATTTTTGGGTTTTCTTTTATCAACTAAGGATTAAGACTAAATTATGCTAAAGTGATATTTTCTAAGTTGTAATTAAGAAAGAGAAAGGCACTAGGGTCGTGGCATCACCTAGGTGGTTAACTAACGGGTAGAAACTACTAACAATAGATTGACGTATTTGGGATCAATGTTATAACCGTTTCACAATTGTACCCACTTTCACACAACTCGGTAGAGAGAGTGATTTTGCCCAATTGACTCTCTCGAGACCAATTGGGTAGGCCAATTAGACCAAGCAACTAGGGTTCAAGTAGGGTGATTACTCTCTCGAGATTTAACCCGTTAATTGGGACTACCATCTCTCATGGGTCCATCCCAATTCTTTGTTGGGTCAATTTTGGGGTCATAGACTCTCTTTCTCAAGAAGAGTCAAAACCCACTAAGCTAGCATCAATGTTTGCAACCACCAATCCTTAATTAAAGCATAAAACTAACCCAAATAACAAACACCCAATATCAATCTATTATTAAGAAGCAACACCCATCAATTACCCATACTAGGGTTGAGCCACAACCCTAGCTAATGGGTTTAGCTAGACATAATTAAAGAAGAAACAGAAGAAATAGATGAAAAAATAAGCATATTAATTAATTGTTAAAGTTAAACTACAAGAATCTATGGAAGAATTAATTCTAAAGTGCCAAAAGTAGGCTAAAACACGGTTCTCACGAGCGCAGCTCTTGTTCAGAATATAAAACTTAACCTAAAAATGGTAAAATGTTCTATTTATAGTGGGCTGGAAAAACTGGACAAAATTGCCCCTACGGGGTCGGTGCGGGCCGCGCAATCATGACCACGGCCACACTGGCTGGTTGACTTCCATTGCTTCCTTCTCTGAACTGACTGTCATGGACCGCGAGAAAGTGTGACGCGGCCACATGAAGCTGTGGCGCGGGTTGCGTGATAGTGACTGTGGCCTCATGGCTTGAGCTTGTCCAAAATTGCATATCCTCTGAACTCTTTGGCGCAGGCCGCATGGCAAGATGGTGCGGCCGCATGAAATGGACGCGGGCCGCGTAAAGTCGATCGTGGCCGCGTGGACTCTGTCTCAGATTGTGCCCTCTCTGAACTCTTTGGTGCGGGCTGTATGGCAAGATGGTGCGACAGCATGAAGTGGACGCGGGCCGTGTAAAGTCGACCGCGGCCGCGTGGACTCTGTCTCAAATTTTGCCCTCTATGAACTCTTTGGTGCGGCCGCATGAAAAGTTGTGCGGTCCGCACCAAGCTCTGATTTCCACCACTTCATTGGTCTTTTGACACTTTAGAAGGTTTCACTCTGTTTTGAGCCAATCTTTGACATATCATCACTTTGTCGTTCAAACCTTCTATCAAGCACAACCTGTAAGCATTTTGGGACTATTTTGTAGCAAATTATACTCAAAGAATAGGCAAGTATGGGCATAAAACATGTTAAAATCCTCCTTATCATCCTGCCGCGGTCCTACCGTGGTTACGCCAGGATCGCGGCCAGAGTAGCCTTCAGAATCTACATCAGTGTTCTGCCAAGTTCCTACCGCGATTACACCTTGTTCTCTTTGGAATTTGGAAAAATGTAAAACATAAAGGTTGTAGCCCTTTGAATTATCTTTCCAACCATATATTTTGGAGCTCCAATGGAGTTATGAGAAAATAGTTATGTCTATTTTACTAGATAATTCACAATATGCCTCCTCGAGTCTTCGTTCGTACTTAATTATCAAATTTGACCCCCGAACCCGATCCCAGCTTATTTCCTTGAGCTCTTACTCAGAATTCAAAGCTCAAAATCACTTAAGTTCATTCTATAACATCTATATAGCCCGGAATCACTCCTACAAGGCATAAAACATACTGTTAGTGCAAAACACTCGCGATTAAAGCGCAAACTCAACTAAAGTGCAGTAAATTAGAGTATAATAATCGACTAAAATACGTAATTATAGCCTATCATCAGTCGTCTTAAGAAATTATGCCCCAATCCCCTCTTAACTGCTTTTTTCGTATTTATTTTTGCTATTTTAATTTGTCGGGATGTTCGGATGTGAGTTTCGGAGAGTTTTGGGACACTTAATCCCTAAATGAGAGCTTAAGTGTTGGAAATTTGATTGTAGTCGAAACACTGTAAGGATGGACTCAGAATGGAAATCTGATGGTTCTGTTAGCTCTGTTGGGTGATTTCAGGCTTAGAGACGTGTTCGGATTGTGTTTTGGAGGTCTGTAGCTAATTTAGGTTTGAAATGCTGAAAAGTTAAATTTTTAAAGTTTCTGGTTCGATAGTGAGATTTGATCAGAGGGTCGGAATGGAATTCTGGAAGTTATAGTAGCTCTGTAGTGTTAAATGTGACGTGTGTGCAAAATTTCAGGTCATTCGGACGAGGTTTGATAGAATTTTTTATCAAAAGCGTGTTTTTAGATTTTTTAGAATTCTTAGGCCTGAATCCGATGAAAAATTGGTGTTTTGATGTTGTTTTGAGCGTTCCGAAGGCGGGAACAAGTTTGAATGATATTTTGGGATTGGTTGGCATGTTTGGTTAAGGTCCTGGGGGCCTCGGGTGAGTTTCGGGTGCTTAACAGAAATTGAATTTGGACTTAGGAAGATTTTTCAATTTGCTGGTATCTGTCATAACCGCACATGCGGTTTGGGTTCCGCATGTGTGGAGCCGCAGAAGCAGCTATTGCATCGCAGAAACGAAAAAGGGGAGGACCAGTAGGGACCTCAGAAGCGGACGCTTCATCGCAGAAGCAGACTACGTGTCCGCAGAAACAGCTACGATTGAATTCAACAGGGACCGTAAAAGCGGATAGGTAACTGCACCTGCGGGACCGCAAATGCGGAACCTGGGTCGCAGGTGCGGAGTTGGAGGTCTTGGTGGAAATCACAAAAACGGTTCCCTTGATCGCAGAAGCAGTCTCGCAGATGCGGGAAAATGGCCGCATGTGCGAAAATCCCTAGGCAGAATGTTTTAAGTTCTGAAAATGGGACTAAATTTTTACCAATTTGGAGGTCGGGAAGAGGCGATTTCCGGGAAAGTTTCAAAGAGAACAACGGGGTAAGTGTTCTTAACTTAATTTTGGTTAGATTACTCGAATCTATTAGAAGTTTTGGCATTAAATTTGTGAATTTAGTTGGAAAAGTTTAGAAAACCCTCCCGGATAGATTTGAGGATTTGAGGGTCGAAATATTATGGGATTTGGATAATTTTAATATAAATAAAATCGTGAGAATGTGAGGGTTCTATAAATATAAATTTTATCCGATTCTGAGATGTGGGCCCGAGGGGTATTTTGGTCATTTTACCGAATTTTGCGTATTTGCTTAGGATTTAATTGTAGAATCAGTTACTTGAAGTGTTATTTATATTATGCAATTGAATTGAATATATTTGGGCTATTTGGAGTTGAATACTCGTGGCAAGAACGTAATTTCGGGTTGATTATTGAGATGGTTCGAGGTAAATGGCTTGTCTAATCTTGTGTGGGGGACTTTCCCTTAGGATTTGGTATTATGATATTTGAAATGCCTCGTACGTGAGGTGACGAGCGCGTACTTATGCTAATTGCTGAAAATTTGTTTTCATTAAGTAATTAAAATTGTGTTTTCTTTTATTTGTGTCATTACTAACTGAAATTTAAGCTTGTTGTTAGCTTAGGAAAGCATGTCAAAATGACTTAATTACCTATTTGCTCAGATTGCCTTATTTGAATTATGTGTAGCATGCTAGGTTAGAAATATTTGTTTCGCCTTGATATGAAGTTGTCAATTTATGACTATTCTTCGTGTTGTTGTTGTGTACTTATATTGGGGCTACGGATGTGGGATTCCGGTAGATCCCGCTTGTTTGTTTATTTGGGACTACGGATGTGGGATTCCGATAGATCCTCCTTGTTTGTTTATTTGGGACTACGAATATGAGATTCCGGTAGATCCCCATGCACAGTTATATGGAACTACGGGAATGCACCCGGTAGATTCCCCCAGTACTGGGTATTTACATTGGGACTACGGATCGAGATTTCGGTAGATCCCCGCGCACTATGAGTTGAACTGCGGGACGACATCCAGGAGATCCACTGGACATTTACATTTGGGGGCTACAGGACGGGATCCTGGTAGATCCACGGTTGTTATCTTTGTATTAGAACTGCATTTCTTTTCCGTGACTCTTTGGTCTCTGTTGTAGCTGTTGTTGTTGTTCTTTCTACCTTGTGTCGCTTCTTATTGTTGCACTTAATTATACTGTCTTATTCTGTACTCTTTTACCTCGTATTTCATTTGATCTCAGTAGGGCCCTGACCTTCCTCGTCACTACTCAACCGAGGATAGGTTTGGCACTTATTGAGTACCGCTGTGGTGTACTCATGCCCTTTCTGCGCATATTTTTCATGTGCAGATCCAGGTACTGCGACTCAATCCTATCACCCCTGAAGCGAGGCGACTGCCCTAGCGACTTCGAGGTATATTTGTCGCGTCCGCAGACCGAGGATTCCCTTTCTATTCCTACATTTAGTATTTAGCCCTTTTGTATTTTTTTGTTCTTGTTAGACATTTCGGAGTTAGAGCCATATAGTATTTCTTAGCTTGTGATTCGTGGGTTTTCCCGTCTTGGATTTATGTATTTGCTTGAGAGTTAAACACCGTGTATGCCGAGCGGCACTAATAAACGCTATTTATTTTCTTTATTTCTGTTTTAAATTATTTTACTTCCGCAAATTTGGTTTTTCTTTCACAATTTAGTTTACCTAGTCGTAGAGACTAGGTGTCGTCACGATGGTTCACGGAGGACGAACCGGGGTCGTGACAATTAACCTCCACAAAATTTATATATATATATATATTAAAAACAATCATATATTTTGTTTGTAACCCTTAAAATTAAAAGCCTGATAGACATATTGGTTGAGCAATCCGCTCATGTGCCTCTCTACCTTCAAATCATATGTTCGCATGTAGGCCTAATGGTGATTGAATTTTTTTTATCTTCCTAAATATAATCTTTATGAGTGAACTAGTCAATGAGTCTGAGACCTAAATGTTGTTGATTTTGACTTTAATGCTAAAAAAAAATTACATTTCTATATATAACGCGATTTTATACCGCGTTATACTATAACACATTAAAGAACCGCATTATACACATGAATGTTGGGTAGTGCAATGGTTAAGGGATAACTAAGAATTTAGTTTTGGCATTGAGGTTCTGGGTTCGAATCCCTACACCAGCATTCCTTTATATTCCTATTTCTTTTTTATTTTTTATTTTTTTTCATTATTTGGTTTAAGTATTTAGATATAAATACTTTAATAGAGAAGTGTTTTATTATTTCTTGAAAAAATCAACCGACATTTTTAGTAGTTGTTATTTTGTGTTATACGTAAAATAAAATTAATTTTTTCTCCTTTTATTTTCAAATTAGAATTATGAGTTTTATTTTATACTCTTAAAATTTTCATAAGAGAATAATATATATAGTTTAATCTATTGATTGAATTATTTTATTTTTTGATATCTTTCTTTTTAAATTTAGTTAGCATATATAACTTGTGCTATATAATATATATAGCTAAATCATGTTAGTTTTTTCAAATATTCTGTTACTAATCTACGCTTTGAGGTTTCGATTAATTCTGATACCCGCCGCATAAAGTCCACAAAAGTGTGAAGCGTTCTCTGAAAGAATTTTTTTATTCTCAAGGATCGAAACTAAAGCCTCTAGTTAAGGACAAAAGAACTATATCATTCCACCATGACCTGGCTAGGTTTAACTAAAATAATTACCAGCTAGTGCATTTACTTAAACTTAACATTGCTCGTGACATTTATGGTATCCAACGTAGAATAAAGGATTATTGGAAAATATAATTTCCTTTTCATCATATTGGGAAACCTTTGCAGTGAGGAAAAGGTAAAATTGTGTCATTTTTGAATATCTGAATCATGAATAAATCAGCATTAATTTTAAACTATCTGGCTCAATTATTTGTTTTATGCGCAAGAAATTCTCAAATGGGAAAAAGTAGCGGAGCAAATATAAAAGAAAACTTATAATAATAAGAAAAATGGAAACCTTAATTACTATGGCAGCTAAAACTGAAAAAACAACTGCAGTCTGCGTATCAGATAATGTCGGTTGATTTTTAAAATAAATAAATAAAAGGCTTCTCTATTAAAGTATTTATATCTAAATACTTAAACCAAATAATGAAAAGAAATAAAAAATAAAAAATGAAAAAGAAATAGGAAAATAAAGGAATGATGGCGTAGGGATTTGAACACAGAATCTCAAGGCCAAAACTAACTTCTTAGCAATCCCTTAACCATTGAACCACCTAGCACTTATTTGTATAATGCGGTTCATTATTTTCTTATAGTCTAAGTATAGCGTGGTATTAAACTGTGTTACATATAGAAATATAACTTGAAAACGTATTTTGAGTCAAAATCAAGAACATTTAGGTTTCGGACTCACTAGTCAATAGCTCACGCTTAATGCAGCGTGCTAGTCGGGTTATTTTATAAATTATAATATTCTATAAATTTCTTTACTAAATTGTATTGAATTTTATATGTTCGTAATGGATATTGTTACATTTACAATCCTCTCTAATCATAAATAAGAATAATAAAATATTAATCTCAACTAATATTTACGATATATGACTTTGCTTCAAATATATTGTTGATCATTCGAAATTGCTGCCACGACATTGTGGTCATCAATTCAAATTGAATTTGTGGTTTTGTTTGGCCGGACAATTTAGTAAAAATAGCACGGTATAGCTAGTTTTCGGACTGGTCATTCAGAAATAGCCAGCAGTTACCAAGTCAATGAAAAATAGCCACTATTTTGCTGCAATAGAGACCGGTCCAGCATAATATACTGGAGTTCGATGCACCTGTGTGTGAATTCCAGCATATTATGCTGGATCAGTATACTTTGCTGACTCCAGTATAATATACTGGATACTGGAGCACCGGTGCTCCAAACTCCAGTATATAGCCAGTATACTTGCTAGAACTCCAGTATATTATGCTGGAGTTCTAGCGTACTTATGCTGGAACTCCATCATATTATGCAGGAGTTCCATTATACGTATCCTGGAACTCCAGTATAATATGTTGGAGTTCAAGCATACTTATGCTGGAACTCCAGCATAATATACTGGAGTATTTTTCGAGTTTTGAACAGTGTTTTCGCTCAGATTTATCTTTAGATAAAAAGTGGCTAAATTTCGATTACTTTTGAAATTGGGCTATTTTTAAACGATCAATTGTAAATCTGGCTATTTTTGAATTTCTCCCGACAATTTAGTCCATAGTTAATCCATCACACTTTATAAAAATTCTCAGTATACTTCAACATAAAAATTTAAATAAGTTTTCATATTTATCGCAACTGACTATATATTTTAACAAAAATATTGTTGCTAAATTTTTGAGTTGTAATTTGCGTAGCATGTTTGTCCTATAAGCAACCTCGTTGAATGTTGTGCATCTGAACATTCAATAAAAAATGCAATATCAATTGTTACTGAAATAAGTATATGAATGTAATAATAACAACAATTTTATCACAACGACAACAATGTTGCAGGGCCTTGCTATTAATATCATGGATGTTATAAAATAAAGACTGTAATGTAAAGACAAGTATAGAGAGAGACTGATATATTATTCGAATTCAAACTGATGTACATAATGAACTGAAAACTCTTCTATTTATAGAAGAATGGAAGCTGCTGTGTAAGCTGCTACTATATCCGATATGGATAATCTTATACCAAGATCAATGTTTATCCATAACGGAGTATTGAACGGATAATCTCATTATACCCGCTATGGATAATCTTCTACCGGGGGTAATGTTTATCCATAATCGAATACTGAAAGGATAAATTTATTATACCCAGTATGGATAATCTTCTACCGGGGGTATTATTTATCCATAACCGGATACTGAAAGGATAAACTTATTATACCTGGTATGGATAATCTTCTACCGGGGGTAATGTTTATCCATAACCGGATACTGAAAGGATAAACTTATTATACCTGGTATGAATAATCTTCTACCGGGAGTAATATTTATCCATAACCGGATACTAAAAGGATAAACTTATTATACCCGGTATGGATAATCTTCTACCGGGGGTAATATTTATCCATAACCGAATACTGAAAGGATAAACTTATTATACCCGGTATGGATAATCTTCTACCGGGGATAATGTTTATTCATAACCGGGTACCGAAGTGATAAGCTTCTTCAGGAGACTTATTTCCAATAGAGTACTAAATAGATAAACATATTTACAGCGAAGTCCCATATGGATAAGCTTCTTCAGGAAGCTCATTTACAACGGAGTACTAAATGAACATCCATAATATAATATATTTATAACACTCCCCCTTGGATGTTCATTAAAAAGATAATGTGCCTCATTAAAACCTTACTAGGAAAAACCACGTGGAAAAAATCCTAGTGAAGTAAAAAGAGTACACATATTTAGTAATACGCATTGCTAGGCGCCTCATTAAAAACCTTATAAGGAAAACCCCATGAGAAAAAACCTTAGTATGGGAAAAAGAGTGCATCGCATATTTTACTCCCCCTGATGAAAACCTTGTTTCAAATATTTGAGTCTCCGCATTCCAATCTTGTATACCATCTTCTCAAAAGTTGAAGTTGGCAAAGATTTAGTGAATAAATCTGCTGGATTATCACTTGAACGGATTTGTTGCACATCAATGTCACCATTTTTCTGAAGGTCGTGTGTGTAGAACAATTTTGGTGAAATGTGCTTCGTTCTATCTCCTTTTATAAATCCTCCCTTCAATTGGGCTATGCATGCAGCATTGTCTTCGTATAAAATTGTGGGTCTTTTCTCACATTCCAAACCACATTTTTCTCGAATAAAATGAATTATTGATCTCAACCATACGCATTCCCTACTTGCTTCATGAATAGCTATTATTTCAGCGTGATTTGAAGAAGTAGCAACAATAGATTGCTTTGTGGAGCGCCATGATATGATAGTACCTCCATATGTAAATATGTACCCGGTTTGAGATCGAGCTTTATGGGGATCAGATAAATAACCTGCATCTGCATAACCAACAAGATCTGCACTATCTTTGTTAGCATAAAACAAACCCATATCAAGAGTTCCCTTTAAATAGCGCAATATATGCTTAATCCCGTTCCAATGTCTCAGAGTAGGAGAAGAACTATATCTTGCTAGTAAATTAACCGAAAATGCTATGCCAGGCCTTGTAGCATTAGCAAGATACATTAGTGCACCAATTGCACTGAGATAGGGTACTTCGGGACCAAGGAGTTCCTCGTCCTCTTCCGGAGGTCGGAACAAATCCTTATTCACTTCAAGTGATCGAACAACCATTGGTGTACTCAATGGATGCGCTTTGTCCATGTAAAAGCGTTTTAAGACTCTTTCTGTATAGGCAGATTGATGGATAAAGATCCCGTTTGCTAAATGTTCAATTTGCAGACCAAGACAAAGTTTTGTCTTTCCAAGATCTTTCATCTCAAATTCTTTCTTAAGATATTCAATTGCCTTTTGGAGCTCTTCTGGAGTTCCAACAAGATTTATGTCATCAACATAAACAGCAAGTATAACAAATTCTGATGCCATTTTCTTTATAAAAATACATGGACAAATAACATCATTTATGTAACCTTCTTTCAGCAAATATTCACTAAGGCGATTATACCACATGCGCCCGGATTGCTTTAAACCGTATAAAGATCTTTGTAATCTAATTGAATAAATTTCCTGAGATTTTGAATTCGCTTCAGGCATTTTAAATCCTTCAGGGATTTTCATATAAATTTCATTATCAAGTGAACCGTACAAATAAGCTGTAACTACATCCATTAGATGTATTTCAAGCTTTTCATGCAGTGCTAAACTGATGAGATATCGAAATGTTATGGCATCCATAACAGGTGAATATGTTTCATCAAAATCGACTCCAGGTCGTTGTGAGAATCCTTGTGCAACAAGGCGAGCTTTGTATCTTTCAACTTCATTTTTATCATTCCTTTTTCGCATAAAAACCCATTTATGACCAACTGGTTTTATACCAGCAGGTGTTTGGACTACTGGTCCAAATACCTCTCTTTTAGCAAGTGACTTCAATTCCGATTGAATTGCCTCTTGCCATTTTGGCCAATCAGATCTTTGTCGACATTCTTCGACAGATCGAGGTTCAAGATCCTCACTATCTTGCATAATATTAAGTGCAACATTATATGCAAAGATATTATCCACCACTATTTCAGAACGATTTAAATTAATCCCATCACCGGTCGAACTTATTAAAAGTTCTTCACTTACATGAGCTTCGGGTTCATTGATTTCTTCAGGAATCTCAGAACTAATTAGATCTTGGGTCTCTTCAGGAGATCCCTTCATGGTATCATTTTGATCATTTGCCGATTTTCTTTTTCGAGGATTTCGATCCTTAGAACCCAAAGGCCTACCACGCTTCAGGCGTGCTTTAGGTTCACTAGCTCTCATGCTAGTAGATGGTCCTACTGGAACATCAATTCGGATAGGCACATTCTCTGCAGGGATATGTGACTTAGTTATCCTTTTCAAATCAGTAAATGCGTCTGGCATTTGATTTGCTATATTCTGTAAATGGATGATCTTCTGGACCTCCTGATTACATATAGGGGTACGTGGATCAAAGTGAGATAATGATGAAACTTTCCACACAATTTCTCTTTTGATTTCCTTTTTCTCTCCCCCTAATTGTGGGAAATTTGTTTCATCAAACCGACAATCTGCAAATCGAGCAGTAAATAAATCTCCTGTCAATGGTTCAAGATAGCGAATAATAGAGGGTGATTCAAACCCAACATATATTCCTATCCTTCTCTGTGGTCCCATCTTACTGCGCTGTGGTGGTGCTACTGGCACATATACAGCACATCCGAAAATTCGTAAATGGGCAATATTTGGTTCATGACCAAAAACTAATTGTGACGGAGAATATTTATTATAATGTGTCGGTCTGAGACGGATAAGTGATGCTGCATGCAAGATAGCATGGCCCCAAACAGTAGTGGGCAATTTTGTTTTCATAAGTAGTGGTCTTGCTATCAATTGCAGGCGTTTAATAAATGACTCTGCAAGGCCATTTTGAGTATGAACATAAGCTACAGGATGTTCAACTTTTATCCCAACTGATAAACAATAATCATCAAAAGCTTGAGATGAGAATTCTCCAGCATTATCGAGGCGAATAGCCTTTATAGGATAATCTGGGAATTGTGCCCTTAATCGAATTATTTGGGCTAATAGCTTTGCAAACGCCAGGTTGCGAGATGATAGTAGGCATACCTGAGACCATCTTGAAGATGCATCTATTAGGACCAAAAAATATCTAAACAACCCACTTGGTGGGTGAATAGGTCCACATATATCCCCATGTATACGCTCTAAAAAGGCAGGGGATTCAATGCCAACCTTCATTGGTGATGGTCTAGTGATCATTTTGCCTTGATAACAAGCATCACAAGAAAATTCGTCATTTGTAAGAATCTTCAGGTTCTTTAATGGATGCCCACTCGAATTTTCAGTAATTCGTCTCATCATTATTGATCCAGGATGGCCCAAACGGCCATGCCAAAGCACAAAAGTATTTGAATCTGTAAACTTCTGGTTTACGATAGAGTGTGCTTCAACTGTACTAATTTTTGAATAGTATAAGCCAGAAGATAAAGTTGGTAACTTTTCTACAATGCATTTCTGGCCAGAAATATTCTTTGTAATACAAAGATATTCCATATTCGTTTCATCTATTGTCTCAACATGATACCCATTTCGGCGGATATCTATAAAACTCAACAAGTTTCTTCGGGACTTGGAGGAGAATAATGCATTGTCTATAATAAGTTTTGTTCCCTTAGACAAAAAGATAATGGCTCTTCCGGAGCCTTCAATCAAACTTATATTACCAGAAATTGTTGAAACATTTGCTTTTTCCTTATGCAAATAAGAAAAGTATTTCTGATCCCTGAATATGGCATGAGTTGTTCCACTATCAATAACACAAATATCTTCATGATTTGTCTTTGATCCAAACATAATTTGAGGATTATCCATATTCTTCAAAATAAAATATATTATAGTAAACATCATTATCAAAACATAACTTTTATTTATGTACAACAATTACATAACCATACTATCTATTACAAACAACAAAAATTAAAATATTTATATTTCTACAGATTCACTACCGATTACATGACTTGTTTCTCCTTCTGGGAGTGCAAAGTAATCAGCTACATCTAAATGCATGAAGTCAAAATTATCTTCAGAGATAAAATTTGCTTCAGCATTTTTCTCTGCCTTCTTCAAGGAGGCTTGATAAAGCTCAACCAGGTGCTTTGGCGTACGACAGGTACGTGACCAGTGCCCTTTTCCTCCACATCTATAGCATGCACTCTCTGTATTTGGTGCTTGCACCGCTTCATGCTTTTGTTCCTTCCTTTTCCACTGCTGGTGGCGAGGAGGGTTCTTTGGTGCATTATTATTACCATGATTGGGATTTCTTCCCCGACCACGGCCATGACCACGACTGGGGCCACGACCTTTTCCACGTTTAGCTTGGTGGAAGTTTGTCTCATTCACTTCAGGGAATGGACAAGAACCAGTAGGTCGACTTTCATGGTTTTTCATTAATAGCCCATTATGTTGCTCGGCTATAAGAAGATGTGAGATAAGTTCAGAATACCTTTTAAATCCCATCTCTCGATATTGCTGCTGCAGGAGCATATTCGAGGCATGAAAAGTGGTGAAAGTTTTCTCCAACATATCATAATCAGTAATATTATCACCACATAATTTTAATTGGGAAATAATTCTGAACATAGCAGAATTATACTCACTAATAGATTTAAAATCTTGTAGCCTTAGATGAGTCCAATCATATCGTGCCTGTGGAAGAACGACCATCTTCAGGTGGTCATATCTATCTTTCAAATTATTCCACAGTATGACTGGATCTTTAACAGTAAGATATTCCATTTTCAGGCCTTCATCAAGGTGATGGCGTAGGAATATCATTGCTTTGGCACGGTCTTGGTTTGATGCCTGATTTTTATCACTGATGGTGTCTGCCAGACCCATCGCATCAAGATGAATTTCAGCATCAAGCACCCAAGACATATAGCTTTTGCCCGATATATCCAGGGCTACAAATTCAAGTTTAGAAAGATTTGACATTATTTAGGAAAAGAAAGTTCTTACCTCCGATACTTTTAAAATATTTGCTCGAGATGGCAGAGTCTCGTGCTGATAACGTGTTATAAAATAAAGACTGTAATGTAAAGACAAGTATAGAGAGAGACTGATATATTATTCGAATTCAAACTGATGTACATAATGAACTGAAAACTCTTCTATTTATAGAAGAAAGGAAGCTGCTGTGTAAGCTGCTACTGCAAGCTGCTGTGTAAGCTGCTACTACAACCTGCTGTGTAAGCTACTATAAGCTGCTGTGTAAGCTGCTACTCCAAGCTGCTGTGTAAGCTACTACAAGCTGGTGTGTAAGCTGCTACTATATCCGATATGGATAATCTTATACTAAGAGTAATGTTTATCCATAACGGAGTACTGAAAGGATAAGCTCATTATACCCGCTATGGATAATCTTCTACCGGGGGTAATGTTTATCCATAACCGGATACTGAAAGGATAAACTTATTATACCCGGTATGGATAATCTTCTACCAGGGGTAATGTTTATCCATAACCGGGTACCGAAGTGATAAGCTTCTTCAGGAGGCTTATTTCCAATAGAGTACTAAATAGATAAATATATTTACGGCGGAGTCCCATATGGATAAGCTTCTTCAGGAAGCTCATTTACAACGGAGTACTAAATGAACATCCATAATATAATATATTTATAACAATGGAGACTATTATTGGGAAAAAAATTGTAGGATGATATTACGTGCAAGGCCCTGTAACAATAGTATTTTTCTTGGAAGCCATTGTTGATATGTGAAACAACATGTAATAAGATGTCTTATATATCACATGACAAGAAGATATATACATAAGAATAATCAAATTTTGTCAACTACATCTCTGTGTGATACTTACTGTATTATTTAATGCGTATTCCTACGTTTTAGTAATTACTAGTTTTTATGTACGTATTTCACACGTAAGACCACAACTAAGAAGAGAAAGATGAAAAGATTTAAAAAAACAAAAGTATCAATACAATGAGACGAACAGTGTTCATGGAACTTTTGTTATGAATTTTTGCTATAGGTATGAAAAGAAGCTTGAAATGTTTGAATATATCAAGAAATATATAACTCACATAAGTAATATATATTAGTTTTGCAGTCTATCTACACGCGTTGACATTCATACTTGTACAATTATTTGATCAAAAATATAACAGTCTATCTACCCTGGCCATTACTATAGCTTCACAAAACTTCATTAGTTATGCACAAGTTCACAAAGATAACATAAATAGTCTCTTTTTATGTCCCAATTGTCACACACATACACTCCCTATTTAAGTTTTTCAAGAGAATTTCTTTGATGCATAGTGGATGAGTTACAACATCTGAATTCTACCGAATTAGGGGTTCTTCAAACATTTGAGGAAAGCCAAACAATAAGATGGAGCATGACCAACATGCAGAGGCGGATCTAGGAATTGAAGTGTATGGGTTCCTATCGCAATTTTAAGTCAATATATATAATAACCGAATTAAGGAACGGGTATCAATATTCAACGTACATTTAGAAAATAACAAAATACTTAAAGATAACATATTACATATGAATATAAATATTATTATTACAATTGTACTCGACGACTAGTCATGTTTTGAAAACGATCAATGATCGCATCCTTAGGTACACTTTCAAATACTTCATCCTCTATATAACAAACTAAACAATCATTAAAAAAATCACCACCCATTCTGCTTCGCAAGTCATTTTTAACGTACTTCATCGAAGAAAAAGCTCTTTCTACCATTGCAGTAGCGACAGACAATATCAAACTTAACTTCACAAGCAAATAAATAAGTCTCCAAGTCTTGTGCAAATTTGTTTTAACCAATGTCTCTGAAAGATCTCCAAGCCTTTTCAAGTTAGAGAATTCATTGCCCGCCTCTCGCACATAGTCAATATAGATGTCAAGCTCAAAACCAAGATCCTCAAGCATAGAATCAGTAAACTCATTTTGATAGTGTGTACCAAGTTTCATAATCCTGTCTTTATCATAATTTGCAAAAGAATTATCTGGACTCAAACTAGCCATACCAAGAAGTAGATCAGTATTAACTTCATTGAAACGACTGTTAAGCTCTGAAAGTTGCAAATCAATAATAGCATAGAAAACCTCTACACGCAAATGATAAGAATATGTAACACTTGATTTCTTACGCTTTGACTTTCCACGAGCATAATTCGTATCCATTTCGGGGATCACAATACCATGCTTGACACAAAATAAAGAGACGTCTTCTAACAAAGAATTCCATCTAGAATCTCTCATATCTTGCAATTGTCTCTTTGCGAAACCAACAAGCTTCATTGCACTTACAATATCTTGATCATTTTTTTGCAAATCCATATTTAAATCATATGTAAGTGCCAATACTTTCAACATCAAATGTAACATATACACAAAGTGATAAGATCTTATGTCATCCATTAGACTTTTTGCCATTGATCTCTCATGATAATTTGAACCCTCAATTGCAAGAACTCCAAGTACATGAACAATTGATGAGAATAAACTAATAAAATTGCGCACTGTCTTAAAATGAGAACCCCATCGAGTATCACCTGCCCTTTGAAGTCCAAGTTCTTGATTTAAACCACTTCCCGTATGAACTTCACCAAGCACTAGTAGTTCCTCTAATTTTTCTGCTTGATCATCTCGAAGCATCTCCCTACGCTTAAAAGAACCCCCAACAATATTTAAAACATTTGCAAGAATATCAAAAAATTGTTCGGCCTCATAATGTTTTTTTGCAACAGCTACAAGAGTCAACTGTAATTGATGAGCAAAACAATGTATGCAATATGCCGAAGGAGTATCATTCATAATTAAAGTTTTAAGACCATTAATTTCTCCTTGCATGTTACTAGCTCCATCATAACCTTGTCCCCGTATTTGAGATTTACTCAATGAATGTTCCAAAAGTAAAGAACAAATTGCTTCTTTTAATGACTTTGCGGATGTATCTTTAACATGAACAATGCTAAGGAATCTCTCAATAACTTTACCCTCTTTGTTGACATAATGCAAAACAAGCGCCATTTGTTCCTTGTGAGAGACATCCTTAGACTCATCAACCAATATCCCAAAGTAATCCCCGTTCAAGTCTTCAACAATTGCTTTCAATGTTTCTTTTGCACAAGAACTCACAATGTCTTTTTGTATGTTTGGACAAATCATAATGTCATTTTTTGGAGCATTTTCTAACACAACTTTCTTTACACCATCCTTCTTATCCGCATACCACTTTAAGAGATCTAAGAAGTTTTCTCTTCTTGTAGAAGTTTCACGCTCATCGTGACCCCGAAAAGGTATTTCTTCTTTCAAAAGATACCTTGCAACATCAATTGAGGCATTCAAGCGAACCCGATACTCACTTTTAATTTTCTCGGATTGCTTATCAAAAGATGTTAAAATAGATTGTGCTTGATTCGATAAATCTAACATCATCTTAAAACACCAATTATGAACACTATTCAGTTCACCCACATGTGCGTTAAGTCTTTCTATACCTTTATTCCAAGCCCTAAAACCATATTTTGTAAAACAATCACTTACTTTTTTCCCATATCCTCCAATCTCATTTTTAAACAAGTAATAACATAAGCAAAACGCTGCATCTTCTTTAATATTGTATTCTAACCATCCAGAATATGAAGTTTTAAATCATTTCGGATTAAAATGATGCAATTTTCCACCAAAATTTGTTTTTGAAAAAATAAAATTGCGAGGCCGACAAGACCCTCTTTGAATGTAATGTCTTCTCACTCGGTCACGTAGATTAGGAGGAAATTCTGAAATTTATTTTCTTTCAGCAGGATCGGGTTTAAGAAGATTCAAATCCAATATAATATCTTTGTGTAATGGTTGGGAAGAATTGACATTGTCATTAATCACTGGACATGAAGGAGAGCTTAGCGAAGGAGAACTAGAAGTAGAACCTGAAGACATTTACGGCTTGAAAAATCTCTTGATCATATTGACTCTCACTAAAATGCCCTGTAAATCAAGAAAAAATATATATTGTCAATATTATTTGGAAATAGAGATCAAATTGTGTATTGATTTTCATGAAATCACATAATATTAGAATGAGCAAAATGTAACTTCTTGTTTATTAATTAAAATGACTAAATGAGCAAAATCTACTTCCAACTTTCAATAGATCGCTGACTTCCAATAGAATGAGCAAAATGCAAAGAAAGATTCCGATACAATTTTACTTCTTGCTTATTATTTTTTATTAAAAAAATAAGATCTAGAACGTAACTTCATAAGTTAAATAAAAGATTCATATTTAAAAAAATCCAAAAATAATAATAAAATTTAAAGTAGATGGTCTCAACCCCAATTATTTCACAAATATCATATAAGAGGAAAATAATTTTTAAAAAAAATGAAAGAGAAAGATCACCTGCAATGGAATGATATGATGGTGTCTTTGATATGCAACAAAAGAAAAGTTGAGATTGAAGAAGAAAGAACGACTAAGCACTGCAACACATATTTAAAAACCTAACTTTTCTCTTTAATGTTTGGTTTGGGTTTTGGGACAGAAAAAACTTTTGGGGAGTTTTTGATTTTGTTGTTTCTTTTTAGGTAGACTTTAGTCATCTATTATTATTATTTTAAAAAAATAAACTATAGTGGAAGTTGTACTAACTTAACAGTGATGTTTTCATTCTTTTTAGGTAGACTTTAGTCATCTATTATTTAAAAAAAATAGACTATAGTGGAAGTTGTACTAACTTAATAATGATATTTTCCCTGACTGTTTCGAGGATCTACTGTTCAAAAAACCAAAGGATATTATAAAAAGAAGTTATGGGGACTCGAACTCGCATCAGCAACAAATGAAGCGGGCCACACCTGGGTTCCTAGAATTACCACTGAGCCATGTTTGCATTTTGGAACTGGGTTCCCATATAATAATTGTTATATATTCACATATTTCTTAATACAAATACAGGGTCTACAAAACACCTACTGGGTTCCCGAGAACCCGATACGTATTACTGTAGGTCCGCCCCTGCCAACATGGTGAAAATTTTCAAAATGCCAAAAGTTGGTGCATCAAGTTCACCTACTGAAAGTTAACTAAAATAATTAAGATGCTCCATGTGTATTACATTGCTGCACAAAAAAAATCTGGATTTTGGAAAAGTCAAATGCCAAGAGAAGGAATTCAATTTAAATTCCGGAACATAGAAATCGAAATTGATAAGACAATCTTATCTAAGAAGGTTTTTTTTCGAATGGCTAAAACTCTCTTATAAATAAATATTATATTTTAAACTAATAGAATTTTAGTTCTTTCTATGTAATCAAGAATAAGCAGTGCCGGCTCTAAAGGAAAGCCACTAAAGCAATTGCTTTAGGTCCCCTAGAATTGAAGGGCCCCATTTTTTCATTATTATATATTATTACATTACATATTATAAAATTATTAATAAAAGATACTAAATTTTATTATACTCCTTATTTTTGGTATATGGTAGAGGCTATTCAAATAAATAAATAAATCGAGTTTTATAATTAATATGCAATATATGAAAATAACCAATTTGATGACGACTTAAATAATTACAGAATAAAGTCTCTTGTAGTATCATTTAGAATTGATCATTTCTTATAAAGAATGGATTAAGCTATTATCACTTCGAATTATAATTGAACTATTTTAAATGTATGAAATTATATTGATAACTTTTTCGTGGTACAAATTTTGAGAATTTATACAAATATTATCATAGCTGTTAAAATGTATTTTTTATAAAAAAATATTATCAAAGTGTTAGTGCTTAATGTTAAAATATTTGTAATGGTGAGAGCTAGCAGGTAAAAAATGAATGATCAAGATATGTACAAGAT
>MDKF010480529.1:0-50949 GCA_026770625.1 Nicotiana glauca | reverse complement strand
TCTAAATAACTGATCCCGTCCCGACCGTCCTTTAATTGGAAAAACTCTTTTCTTTTTATTATACCCCTTCGCGGGTTGTAAGCCATGTAAAAAAGAGGTGTGACACATAGTTCGCAGTATTCCATCCATTCGGATGACGCGAAGATGTATCAGGACTTGAGGCAACATTATTGGTGGAGGCGGATGAAGAAAGATATAGTTGATTATGTGTCTAGATGCCTCAACTGCCAGCAGGTGAAGTATGAGCACCAGCGCTCGGGTGGGTTGCTTCAGCAGATAGAGATTCCGGAGTGGAAATGGGAGCGCATCACCATGGACTTTGTATCTGGACTCACACGGACCTTGAAGAAGTTTGATGCCATTTGGGTTATTGCGGATCGGCTGACCAAGTTCGCTCATTTCATTCCTATGTGTACCACTTATTCATCAGAGCGGTTGGTGGAGATTTATATCTGGGAGATCGTCCGTCTGCATGTTATTCCAATTTCTATTATTTCAGACAGAGGTACTCAGTTCACATCGCGGTTCTGGAGAGCCGTGCAATCGGAGTTAGGCACTCAGGTGGAGTTGAGCACAACATTTCACCCCCAGACGGACAGACAGTTCGAGCGCACCATTCAGATTCTTGAGAATATGCTCCGTGCATGTGTGATTTAGTTTGGAGGGTCTTGGGATCATTTCTTGCCATTGGTGAAGTTTGCTTACAACAACAGTTATCAGTCTAGCATTCAGATGGCGCCATATGAGGCCTTATATGGTAGGAGGTGTAGATATTCGATGGGTTAGTTTGAGTCGGGTGAGGCCAGGCCATTGGGCATAGAGTTGGTTCAGGACGCATTGGAGAAGGTTAGGATGATTCAGGATAGACTCCATACAGCCCAGTCCAGACAGAAGAGCTACGCAGACAGGAAGGTCCGTTATGTTTCATATATGGTTGGTGAGCGGGTTCTGCTTTGGGTTTCGCCTATGAAAGGTGTCATGAGGTTTGGGAAGAAAGGAAAGTTGAGTCCGAGGTTTATTGGCCCTTTTGAGATCTTGAGGCGAGTTGGGGAGGTTGCCTATGAGCTTCCCTTACCTCCCAATTTGGCCGGAGTTCATCCGGTATTTCATGTTTCGATGCTCCGGAGGTATCACGGTGACCCGTCGCACGTGTTGGATTTTAGTTCAGTCCAGTTGGACAAGGATCTATCCTATGTTGAGGAGCCAGTGGCCATATTGGACAGGCAGATCAGAAAGTTGAGGTCAACGCTTCAGTGGCGGGGTCAACCGGTCGAGGAGGTGACTTAGGAGAACGAGCAGGATATGCGCAACAGTTACCCTCATCTTCTCACTTCTTTAGGTATGTTCTCTATGCTCGTTCGAGGACAAACGGATGTTTAAGTGTAGGAGGATGTGACGACCCGGCCGGTCGTCTTAAGAATTAACACCCCGATCCCCTATTAACTGCTTCCCCTAAGTTCATTTATGCTATTTTGGTTTGCCGGGATGTTCGGTGTTGGGTTTCGGAGAGTTTTGGGAAACTTAGTCCCTAAATGAGAGCTTAAGTGTTGAAAAGTGGTCCGTAGTCAGAACAATGTGAAGACGACCTCGGAACAGAAATTTGATGGTTCCGTTAGCTCCATTAGGTGATTTCGGGGTTGGGAGCGTGTTCAGAATGTATTTTGGAAGTCCGTGGCTCATTTAGGCTTGAAATGCCGAAGTGTGAATTTTTGAAGTTTCCGGTCTGATAGTGAGTTTTTTATCCGAGGATCGGATTGGAATTCTGAAAGTTTCAGTAGCTCCGTCATGTCATTTGGGATGTGTGTGCAAAATTTCAGGTCATTCGGACGTGTTTTGGTTAGGTTTTTTATCGAAAGTGTATCTTGATAAAATTTGAAGTTCTTAGGCTCAAATCCTTGTTTAATTCAAGTTTCCGGCGTTATTTTAGGTGGTTTAAGGATTGGTACAAGTTTGAATGAGTTATTAGGTGTTATTGATGCTTTTGGTTGAGGTCCCTGGGGCCTTGGGATGATTTCAGATGGTTGACGGAAGAATTTTGGAAGTTGGGAGATAGCAGATTTTTGCTGCTACTGGTATTTCCGCATCTGCGGCTTGGGAACCGCAGATGCGGTATCGCAGATGCGGCATAGAGGACCGCAGAAGTGAGATTGATCAAGGCCTTCAGTTTCTGCATGTGCGGTGTGTGCTCCGCAGAAGCGGGCCTGCATTTGCGAGGAATTTACCGCGGAAGCAGTTTGGGGCATTTTTAGGAAAACCGCAGAAGCGGAAATTGGATAAATGACAAGAGCCGCAGAAGCGACTCATTTTCCGCATAAGCGAGACCGCAGAAGCGGTCCCTTGTCCGCAGAAGCGGAAATCCGTGTTCAGATATAGGAATTTCGAGGGTTAGTTTTCAAAAACTAGATTGAGCTCGGGGAAGGGCGATTTTGAGAGGGTTTCGAAGAGGAGATTATTGGGTAACGTTTCTTTAATCCCTTCTAGTTATATTTCATCATTATATAGTTAATCCATCTTTTAAATTCGAATTTGAGGATCAAAATTGGGAAAAATTGGAAGAAACTTCTTAGGTCAAAATTCTGAGTTTTGAGCGAGTTTTCGGTATCCGATTTGAGAGATGTTTATATGGTTAGACTCGTGAGAGTACGAGGGTTCTAAAAATGTATAAGTTATTCGATTCTGAGATGTTGTCCTAAAGGACATTTTGGTCATTCTACCTAATTTCGCGTCTTATCTTTGAATTTAATAGTAGAATCAATTGCTTGAGATGTTATTTACGATATGTAATTGAATTGAATAGATTTGGGCCATTTGGAGTCAGATACTCATGGCAAAGGCGTGGTTTCTGGTTGATTTCTTTACCGGTTCGAGGTAAGTGGCTTGTCTAACCTTGTGTGGGGGACCTTTCCCCTTAGGATTTGTTATTTGGTATTTTGAGTGCCTTGTACGTGAGGTGATGAGCGCGTAATTGAGCCAATTGTTGAAAATTCGGTTTTTACTGAAGATGTTGAGATTGAGTTTCTTTCATATTTGCTTTATTCTACTTGCAATTTTAACCTGTGCTAGATTAGGAAAGCATGTTTAGTTGATTTAACTTGCCTAATTGCTTAAGTTGCCTTGACTGTACTACGTGAAGCATGCTAGGCCATTACTACCTGTTGCTTGTCTTTTGTACTTCATTTCTGTGTATCTTCTGGTTGTGATTGCGCATTTTTTTTGTTCATTGTGTAGTGTTTATTGCCTTGTTGACCTGTCTTATCTCACTGTTGTGCTCATTATTACTGACATTTCTTTCATACTGTTAATTTATTATTATATTTTTACCTCAGTAGGGCCTTGACCTTCCTCTTCACTACCCAACCGAGGTTAGGCTTGGCACTTACTGAGTACCGCTGTGGTGTACTTATGCCCCTTCTGTGCATGTTTTTTATGTGCAGATCCAGGTTCCTCCACCCAGGCATACTATCATCGAGGCGGAGAGATCTAGCGGAGACTTCTAGGTATATCTGCAGCGTCCGCAGACCGAAGAGTCTCCTTCCTTATTCTATCTGTAGTGTTAAGATTCTATCACACTTTTGATGTAGACATTCTGGAGATTAGAGTATTTACAGTATTTCTTTTAGCCTGTGTTTCCCGTGAGTTTCCGGATTTTGGGATTGAGTTGTAGACTTCCGTATTTTTTTTGAGTTGTATAGGCCAAGTGGCCTTATATGCAGTTATTATTTTAATATGTTCAATTTTAATTAATTATTCCGCAAGTTAGGTTGTTGTTTCCGCATTGTTAGGCTTACCTAGTTATAAGGACTAGGTGACATCACGACATGTTCATAGAGGGTGAACTGGGGTCGTGACAGAGCTTTGTTATTTTCTACCCCAACACTAGCTAGGCTCTAATTAACCAAACAACCCTTAAAGTAGCAAATGGAGGAAAATTCGATTTGCCAACATTGATTTTGTGATTGCAGATATTGAAATTTTAACATATCAAGATAAGTCCTAATTTCAAGACAACTCTTGAAAAAATTAGGAGTATATTAGGGTTACTTGGTGGCTACTTCACCCAAACCCTAATTTATGCCTATAATAAGGCTACATGTATCCTTCAAAGACGATCTCGAAATTTCATAAAAAATCATGGAATATTCATAGAGATATCAAAGACATCAAGTATTGTCTTTCTCAAAGCGAATGTTCTTCCTTTTCATGGAGATCAAATACATTTGAGGAAGGTCAGCACCATCCTACATTCGAAAAATACGCCGCTAAGGCCCTCGAATCCCGCAGAATAAACTGGAGGGAAGAATCCAGGGATAAACAGAGTTGTAACCTGCAATGTTTATCAATAAAATTCTTTTTTCTTTATTGTTATTTGTGATTGAAGTTTTATTTTTCTCTGCATAAATTTGTTGCAAACAAAAAAATCGGCACGCCCAGTAGTAAGTACTACTCTTCATCTCATCCTCCCACAAATCAAAAATTTCAAGTTTCAAGATTATCTGTTGTAATGGTCGGATACTTTATGTCTCGTCTTCAAGTTTCAGCAAGCCTACACCTCGAAAAAACTTGAAGTAGGGGGCATTTATAGACACTGAAATTTTAACAGATCAAGATAAGTCCTAATTTCAAGACAACACTTGAAAACTTAGGAGTCTATTAGGGTTACTTCGCTACTTCACTCAAACCCTAATTTATGCCTATAAATAAGGTTAAATGTATCCTTCAAAGACGATCTCGAAATTTCATAAAAAATCATGGAATATTCATAGAGAGATCAAAGACATCAAATATTGTCTTTCTCAAAGTGGATGTTCTTTCTTTTCATGGAGATCAAATACATCTGAGGAAGGTCAACACCATCCTATGTTCGAGAAATACGCTACTAAGGCCCTCAAATCACATAGAATAAATCTGACGGAATAATCAAGGGATAAATAGAATTGTAACCTGCTGCAATGTTTATCAATAAAATCCCTTTTTCTTTATAGTTGTTTGTGATTGCAATTTTATTTTTCTCTGCATAAATTTGTTGCGAACAGTGACGTAGAATGGTAACTTCTAAGCCTTAGTTTTCTGATTAAGTTTTAATAATTTGATATCATCATAAGTTTCATAAGATAAGTTGGGTTCCAAAATTTAACCCATGATATAAGAAATAAAGCTTTGGATTCCCGAAGCTAAATTAGTCGAGTGTAATATGAATGAGCATGGCAAGGAAAGTCTCTTAACATTTTTTGTTGTTTTAAAGTATTCTTATTCTTCTTTTCAAATGGCTTCATGGAGTATTTAAGATGTTTTAATTGGGAGTTATTTAGATTCTAAAGCAATAAACGAAACTACGCACAACTTTTGTTTATCATCAAAGCGCAATTGACAATTATTTAGCAGAACTGAAAATTTAAGCTAAACTATAATTTTGATTTTCTTCATACATTACTAAAAGATTTGTCTTCAGACTCTGAATCTCCATTCCAATTGACCGTTGCATCTAGAATATTAAAAAAAAATCATTGGAAAAATATCAATAGTTTCTTTTTTAGTCACATAAATTAAACCTTTTAAGAAATTACGTTGCTTTTTTCAAAAACAAAACCCATTCCAACTGTATATATAGAACTCTTACTTTGGTAGCTTGCATTAGCTACTACAAAAAAATTAGTACTGCTTAGTAACTAAAATGCTTATATTATTTTAGGGGATAATTGCATTGTTGAACATAGAGGTTTCAGCTACTTAAAGCGAGAGTGCATCCAAAAATTCGAGAAGAGTGCTCGGCCTTGATTAAAACAATTATAGGTGTCAATGGACCAATTTCATCCCTCAATTATTGATCAATTCTGGATTTGATCCTTGTAATATCTGGCTATGCACATTTAATCTTCGTCAATTAATTAATATGTGTGTTTTTGGTGCATTTATATGGAGAATATATGATATTAAGACTAGTTTTATAATTATATTACCCTCAAATATGGAGTAACAGATAGTACAAACTTAATAACACATGATAACTGAATGGCTTAGCACTAAGTTTACAGTCAAGAGGGATCAAAAGTGCACATATTAATTAATTGAAGGTTATATATGCTTAACCAGAAATCATAATGACAAATATCAAAATTTGTCGATATTTGAGGGACTTATTCCCCTTATTTTAATACTACAAAAATATAAATTTGTGACTTTACTTTTTACGTATAATGGATAAATTTGAGTGATGACCCTAGTGAAATAATTAATCCCAACTCCAATATGGTTTTGGAGAAGTTATTTCAAATAGAGAAAAGGCCAAGTACTTGAAAGTGCAAGTTGCATGTGAAAACTCTTGTCTCCAAATGATTTAACGGATGTTGCATTTAGCAAAAGAAACCCATCTTCCTCTAAAGTTTGGAATACTTCTGAAATTGGAAAACCATTTGTCTGAGTTGTAGATATTTGTACCAAAACCTGCCCATTACAAAGTGGACTTGCAGAAATAGATGTTGAAGATGCAGAAGAAGTTCCATTCATTGTATTTCTCTGGTACAGAAATTAGGGACTTAGCTCGAAAGTAGCTTAAGTGAGTGGGAGCCATTCTGGCGGGAAGGTTTGTTAGATTTTACATTAATTTTTAATTTCCTTTTATTTCATTTTTAGCTTACTTCACAAGAGATTAGTTAGGAGTATAAAGTGACTACCACTGCATTGTAATTTCATTGAGTAATGATGTCACGACCCTAAATCGGACCCATCGTGATGGCGCCTATCGTGAAACAGGGCCAACCGACACAAGCCCCCAAACCAACTAAGCAGTTATAATAATTCATTTTAAGTCATTAATAAGCTATAAATCCCAAAAATAAAGAGTAGAATAGAACAATGCGGAAACAAACACAGCCCGACAACGGGGTATCACCAGTCGTGAGCATCTAAAATCTGACTACGAATATAAAAAGACAACATTGTCTAATACAAAGCTAGAACAAGCGAAATAAAGATAGGAAGGAGAAGCACTGGGCTGCGGACGCCGAGCAGCTACCTAGTCAACTCCAAACAAGCTTGCTGGAAAGCAAATCAGCCCTTGCTAGCATGATCCGAGACTCCTGAATCTGCACACAAGGTGCAGAGATTAATGTGAGTACGCCACTCAGTAAGTAATAAAAGTAAAGGCAGCTGAGCGATAAGAAAATACGTAAAACACAACATAATGCTACAACAAAACAGTATAAAACCAGAACGATGCAGTAAAATAGTAAATCTCGTAAAAACATCTCAGTTCAGAAAATACTTTTAAAAATACCTTTCAATAGTTTCAAATGAGTGATGAAAAATGTGAGTAAAAGTATAGAAACGTAAACCAGCCCCTCGGGCTATCTCACAATCACTCGTATCAGCCCCCCGGGCAATAACATGAAACAACAACAACCCCTTGGGCAAGATCACATCTCACTCTGGGTATCCGCGCTCACTGAGGGTGTACAGACTCCTGGAGGGGCTCCTTACAGCCCAAGCGCTATCACAAGCCACCTCGTGGCATAACAAATTAGGCTCTCAGCCTTATAACAACAAGACAATGCATGGAATAGATCCATCAAGCCCTCGGCCTCACAATATATCACAATATCCTCACAACATAGGCCCTGCCCTCACTCAATTAGATCTCACTCAAGCCCCTCGGACTGACAGTAAAACAAGTACTCGGCTCAACATCATTTATAAAATCGAAAGGGTGAATAAAACCGAGTCATGAAAACAGTAAGAACATAGCATGTCTAAGTGCAAACATTTAAACCAAAACAGTGAGGAAAATAATAGTAAAAGCCCCTAGGGGTCCAAACAATCGGCATAAGGCCCAAACATGACATTTAGCCCCAAACACAATAATATTTTTCATAATATAACAATATTAAATAGTTTCCAAGTAAAATACGTGACTTAATAGTCACACGGGACGGACCAAGTCACAATCCCCAATGGTGCACAATCCCACGCTCATCACCTCGCGTGTGCGTCACCTTTATCCGGTCCAAACTCTAGCCCTCAGAAGTGAAATACAGGGTTTCATACCCTCAAAACAATATTTACAATTATTACTTACCTCTATCCGGTCCAAACTCTAGCCCGTGATGCCTTTACCTCTCGCATCGGCCTCAACTCGCGTTGAATCTATCCAAAATCAGTTCATAACCATCGATATATGCTAAAGGAGTGAAACCCATACGAAATTAATCAAATTATAACACAAATCCAAAAATTGTCTAAACCTAAC
Organism: Nicotiana glauca; assembly: GCA_026770625.1. Classification (NCBI taxonomy): domain Eukaryota; kingdom Viridiplantae; phylum Streptophyta; class Magnoliopsida; order Solanales; family Solanaceae; genus Nicotiana; species Nicotiana glauca. The sequence goes on along the minus strand of MDKF010480529.1, from coordinate 42,707 downwards.
CCTCGGGCCCACGTCTCTAAATCCGACAAAATTAACATCAATGGAATCCTTATGTGCCCACGAGTTCATGCATATCAAATTCATCAAAATCTAACCACAAATGACCCCTCAAATCCCAAATTCTAGGTCTCCAATTTCAAGCCCTAGTTTTCCTCAAGTTCAACCACTAATTTCCATAAATTACAAGCCTGGTCCGTGAAATAACACCATGGAAACGAGTTTTATTTTAAAAAATCTTACCTCAACAAAGTTTCCTTGAATTCCCTCTTCAAAATCTCCCAAAAAGCTCCAAAATCGATTTAAAAATGGTGAAGAAATGCTGAAAATCTCGAAAGATGAAATATATACTTTCTGACCCAGGGTTCTCGCACCTGCGGTCTCTATAATGCACATGCGGTACCGCATTTGCGGCCAAAGCACCGCATATGCGCATTTTACTTAAAATCCCAATTCCGCACCTGCGATCAAATACCCGCACCTGCGCTATCGCAGGTGTGCTTGAATAGCCTCTTATGCTGTTCCAGCTCTCCATGACCAATTCCGCATCTGCGACCCTCTGGGCGCTTCTGCGAGCCCTCACCTACGGTCTCCTAGCCGCATGTGCGGTTATGACATCAATGGAAAACTTCAGCTGCCAAACCCAACTCAAAATCTCCCTTTAACCATCTGAAATCACCTCGAGGTCCCCGGGACCTTAAACAAAAGTACAAACAAGTAATATACCACTATCCAAACTTATACCAATCTTCAAAACACCTCAAACAACATTGAATCAACCAAATAATATCGGATTCAAGCCTAAGGTTCCAAAAACTTCCGAATTTTGCTTTTGATAAAAAAGTCCATCAAACCTCGTTCGAATAACTTGAAATTTTGCACAAACATCGCCTATGGCACACTGAACCTGCTGCAACTTCCGAAATTTCATTTTGATCCATATATCAAAATCTCACTAATCAACCGGGAAATGCCAAAATTCTAATTTCGTCAATTCAAGCCTAAATCTACTCCGGACCTCCAAAACACATTCTGATCACGCTCCTAAGTCCTAACTCACCTCCCGAAGCTATCCAAATTGTCGGAATTCAATCCGAGCCCTTTTTCACATAAGTCAACATCCGATTGACTTTTCCAACTTAAGCTTACTCAAAAGAGACTAAGTGTCTCAAACCTTACCTAAACCTCTCCAAACTCGAGCCAACCAACCCGATAGCACATAATAAAGGTAAACGAGATAATAAGAAGCAGGAATGGGGGAAACAGAGCGGTAACACATGAAACGACCAGTCGGGTCGTTACATCCTCCCCTTGTTCAACAAATGTTCGTCCTTGAATGGGTCAAGAAACATACCTGAAGCCTCAAATATGTGAGGATATCTGATCCGTATCTCACGCTCGGTCTCCCAGGTAGCCTCCTCCACGGGCCGACCTCTCAACTACACTTTCACTGAAGCTATATCCTTTGACCTCAACTTTCGAACCTGACGCTCCAGAATGCTGCTGGCTCCACATCATAAGTCAAATCTCCCTCCAACTGAATCGTGCTGAAATCCAGAACATGAGACGGGTCCCAATATACTTTCGGAGCATAGAAACATGAAATATCGGATGCACACTCGATAAGTTGGGTGGCAAAGCAAGCTCATAAGCTACCTCCATAATCCTCCGAAGTACCTCAAAAGGCCTAATGAAACGAGGACTTAATTTACCTCTCTTCCCAAATCTCATAACACCCTTCATGTGTGAAACCTTCAACCGAACCTTTTCACCAACCATGTAGGACTCATCCCGAACCTTCCTGTCAGTATAACTCTTTTGCCTCGACTGTGCTGTATGAAGCCTCTCCTGAATCACCTTCACGCTGTCTAAAGCATCCTGTACCAAGTCTGTACCCAATAGCCTAGCCTCACCCATCTCAAACCAACCGACCAGAGATCTACATTGTCTCTCGTACAAAGCCTCATATGGAGCCATTTGAATACTCGACTGATAATTGTTATTATATGCAAACTCAGCTATTGGTAGAAACTGATCCCATGAACCACCAAAGTCAATCCCACAAGCGCACAACATGTCCTCCAATATCTGAATTGTGCGTTCGGACTGCCCGTCCTTCTGAGGGTGAAAAGCTGTGCTTAAATCGACCTGATACCCAACTCTCTCTGCACGGCCCTCCAAAACTACGAAGTAAACTGAGTGCCCCTATCTGAAATGATGGAAATTGGAACACCATGCAAGCAAACAATCTCTCAGATATAGATCCTTGCCAACCGCTCTAAAGAATAGGAAGTACACATAGGAATGAAGTGCGCGGACTTGGTCAGCCGATCCACAACCACCCAAATATCATCAAACTTTTTCAAAGTCCGTGGGAGCCTAACTACAAAGTCCATGGTGATCCCCTCCCACTCCCATTCTAGAATATCCATGTGCTGAAGCAAGCCACCCGATCTCTGATGCTCATATTTCACCTACTGACAATTGAGATACCGAGCGACGAACCCTACAATATCTTTCTTCATCCTCCTCCACCAATAATATTTTTTCATATCGTGATACATATTCGCGGCACCTGGATGAATAGAATACCGCAAGCTATGGGCCTCTTCAAGAATCAACTCTCGAAGCCCATCAACATTGGGCATACATATTCGGCCCTGCATCCACAATACCCCATCATCACCATTAGTCACATCTCTGGCATCGCCAATGTGAACTCTATCCTTAAGGAAAGGCAAATGAGGATCATCATACTGGCGCTCTCTGATGCATCAAATAAGGAAGACCGAGAGATCACACAAGCTAATACTCGACTGGGCTCCGAAATATCCAACCTCACGAACCGATTAGCCAAAGCCTAAACATCAACTGCAAGAGGTCTCTCCCCAACATGAATATATGCCAAACTGCCAATACTCACCGCCTTTCTGCTCAAGGCATCAACCACTACATTGGCCTTTCTCGGGTGATATAAGATAGTGATGTCATAATCCTTCAACAGCTCAAACCATCCCTGCTGCCTCAAATTGAGATCCTTCAATTTGAACAAGTGATGGAGGCTACGATGATCGGTAAACACCTCACAAGACATACTATACAAGTAATGCCTCAAAATTTTCAACACATGAACGATGACATCCAACTCTAAATCATGAATGGGGTAGTTCTTCCCATAGGGCTTCAATTGACGAGAAGCATAAGCAATAAATCTACCCTCCTACTTCAACACACATCAAATACCCACTCTCGAAGCATCACAATACACTGAATATGAACTTGAAATTGATGGCAAGACTAACACTAGAGTCGTGGTCAAGGCAGTCTTAAGCTTCTGGAAGCTCGCCTTACACTCATCTAACCACCAAAATGGAGCATCTTTCTAAGTCGGTTTGGTCAAGGGTGATGCAATAGATGAAAATCCCTGAACGAACTAACGGTAGTAACCTGCCAAACCAAGAAAACTGCGACTCTCTATGGCTGAGGACGGCCTGGGCCAACTATAAACCACCTCTATCTTCTTCGGATCAACCTTAATACCCTCACTGGACACCACGTGCCCCAAGAAAGCCACTGAACTGAGCCAGGACTCACATTTGGAGAACTTTGCATAAAGCTTCTCCTCCCTCAATCTCTGCAACACAACTCTCAAATGTTCTACGTGCTCCTCCTAACAACATCAGTATACCAAAATATCATCGATGAAAACAATAACGAATGAGTCGAGATAAGGCCAGAACATACTGCTCATCAAATACATGAAAGTTGATGGGGCATTGGTCAGCCCAAAAGACTTCAAAAGAAACTCATAGTGACCACATCGGGTCTTGAAGGCTGTCTTAAGAATATCCGAGTCCCTGATCTTTAGCTGGTAATACCCTGAACGGAGATCAATCTTGGAGAACACCCTCGCTCCCTGAAGTTGATCGAACAAATCATCAATGCGAGGCAGGGGATACTTGTTCTTAATTGTGACCTTGTTCAACTGCCTATAATCAATGTACATCCTCCTGGTGCCATCTTTCTTCTTCACAAACGGAACATGTGCGCCCCACGATGAAACACTAGGACGAATGAACCCTGTCACACCTCTTTTTTAGACCACCCGAGGGGGCATAAGGAAGTTTTTCCAATTAAAGTGACATTATTCGAAATGGGCTTATTTTTATTTATTTAGAGTCGCCACTTGGAATAATTTATCTGGTGTTCCAAGTCACCGGTTTATTTTAAATCCCAAATCAAGGAAAACCGACTTTATTTAAAAGTCTGCGAACCAGAAATTCTAAGTAACGAATTATGTTAACCCGAGAGAAGGTGTTAGGCATTCCTGGGTTCCGTGGTTCTAACATGGTCGCTTAAACTACTAATAATTAGCCTATTATCTGATTTACTACATGTTTTAAATATATTGTACATTTTAAGCTTTATAACAGCTTTTTAATATTTTTATGGAATTATTCTGGAACAAGTTATGATTGTCGCATACTTGTTTGTTTGATACACATTGCGAATCATGTCACGGAAACCGTACCCATGATCTATAACATGTTTAATTTATTGAAGTTATTAGAAGTTGTAGCCGAGTCACATAAATGTACCACCGAATTTAGAAATCAGGTATCACAACTATATCACGGGAACCATACCCGTAACTATGATGATTTTATTATAAATCGTGCCAAAAGCAATTACGCATTCAAAGTGTTTTCTACACTAGTTTTGTAATAATGTGAGGGCCATAGATTATAGGACTCATTTGTGGATGGCACACCTCAAATTATTTTAAAAGATTTGTATCTCACTAAAGCAAACAAAGGATGCCTCTATTTAAATCTAATTTAAAATTAGGCATCACAACCACGCCACGGAAATCGTACCCGTAGTTGTAACAATTTAATTGCGTACCTAAAGTAAACTACGGTGTTCATGAATTATTTATTTAGACTACTCATTGTCAGTTCATGCCTTTCAACAAAAATAGATATGCTAAACAAGACAAACGATTTCCAGTTTCATGTTCATTTGTAATATCGTTGGAATAAACAAAAGATTTGGCAAGTAACACATTTGTATTTAAGTCACATATGGATTAACCAATTATATCAATGAAACTTTCAACCATATCAAATTTCGATATTTGTAGGACATTGCTGTATATAAAAATCATGTTTTAAAACCCATAATTTTGATTTCAAAATTGGTTAAGTCTCAGAACGTAGCAACTGGAATCATACACATACATTCCATAGTAAAATTCCATGCCACTAGGTACTTTTAACATGAGTATAGCTAATTAAACCAATGTTTAGACTTACACAATCTCAATTATCTTCCAGCTTACACTCAACCAATTTACAACATAAATTGCTCACTCAGAATAAAACTAAGATTAGAGCCAAATGTTTGCAATGAGCTGGGCCAAAGCATTAATCCTAATGTTTATCTAAAATCATTTGTACTAAAGAATAAAGCCAAAGGAACGCTGGGCCTCAAATTATTGAAGACCGATTAACGAATGAAAATTGTTGAAGGCATTTTGGCTCCTAATTTGGACCCAGACGCAAAGGCACAACAAAATAAAATCATTCTGAGCCTGGTTTCACACAAGGTGCTCAGTTGGGTAAAAGCCAAGCCCAATCAGTACCAAGGCATGCTAAATCCCTTAGGCTACACTCAATCAACAATTGCATACATCTTTAAAATTAAATATGCCTAACCACACCAAATAACAACTTAATCAACTTTACCCAAGATGAAACGATAAAAATCATACAACAACCAAATCAAATCAGTTCAATGGCCCTAAGATCTAGCTAAATCATTAATCAAAACTCCAGAAACATGCCGATCCTCAGTTACAACAGCTATTCCAGCCCATGAAATTTGATAACCCACCGGAAGTTTGCATTTGCAAGGCTAGCTATAGAGCTAGCCTGCAAATCTGCAGCCACATTGTCACAATAAAAGATAATAAGTTGTTTAGACTCCAAATGTATTTTAACAGTCCAAGGCTAAATAAAAACTGATTTTTAATGCATTGCTCCTTACTCTACCAGGATTCGAAACATTCAAATATCTAATGCTTTAAATCAAACTGGAAATATCAACGTTGGCTCACCTCAAGTGTTCAAACTTATGCAACCCAAAATCCATAACTAACACAACATTAACAAACCAAAGTTCCTAGCCATATTGCCATTACATGTCATGAGACACTAGACATTCAGAGTGCATATTTCATCAACTACTAGATATCAGTAGATCATTTCCATTGTCCTAACACTCAAACCATTACACAAATTAACAATACAAATGAACAGAACACAAAAACTAACACAGATTTAAAGATTTAACAGGCTGGGAATTCCAAAATAATTGCAAGATTAAACAATCAAGCTTCATTTTATGCTCAATTGTCTAAGGAAATCAATATTTTATTCAAGACAACTCAATCAAAACATACAAAAAGTTCAGAAAAAATACCTAGCAAAGAGAAAACAACCTAAAGAAATAAAGCAGCCTGCAATTTCTAGCTCAGCTCAGCAAAAACTAACAGTGAATCAAACCAAAAATAATTTCCAACCTCAGAAACCCAGCCAAGAAGAAGCCCAAAACAAGAGAAAACTCAAAGTTTCTTAAGAACCCTTTTGGAAAAATTTGTTTTTCAGTCGTTTGTTCCTTTTTTCTACTCTTTTTTTCCTGTGTTTTTAGAACTTTTGTGCAGAGAATGGTAATGATTGTGTGTGTAGGGGTGTACAAGCCAAACCATCAAGCCAAATCGAACCGACGAACCAAACCATCAAGTCAAACCGAAGAAAAAAACCGACTTGTGGTTTGGTTTGGTTGGTTTGGTGTTGAAAAATAAAAAACCGATCGCTCTTGGTTTGGTTTGGCATTAACAAAAAATAAGTCAAACCGAATCTAAACCAAACCGAAGTTATATATAAATAAATTTTAGAAATTTTATACAGAAAAAATAATCACTAAAATCTAATTTGTAAGTATTTTCTAAACTATTTTATAGTTTTTAATGTCTTGAGATATTATTTATTTGTGGGCTTGTAAATTCACTATCCACTAAGTAGATTCTATCTACATAACCTAAATATCAAGCCTAAACTAAAACCCAACAAGACAAAAAATAATAAAATAGATTATTTCATATTTTTCCTATGTTCCAATTTCAAAATCAAAGAACCCCAAATATTGAAAACCATTCCCCCACATCACACGAGCTTCCTGCTTGTCATTTTGCTCACATAATTGTCGATTATTTTAGTGTTAAGGTTTATCAAGTTTACAGTGCTTTGCTTTGTCGCATGTTTGTTGTCATTTTCTATTATGGAAGGTCTTGAAATTATGATTTATAGGAATAATTGGTATGCCCCATATATTATTAAGAAAAATAGTAATCATGCAGATAATTGGTGATTATTTGATCTCTTTTACAAGAATAATATAACTAAAAAGGAAAACCGAAAAAAAAACCGAAAAAAAACCGAAAAATCGAAAAAATCGAAAAAACCGACTAAAACCGAAACCGAAAAAACCGAATTTATGTTGGTTTGATTTGATTATGAATTTAGTAAACCGACATAATTGGTTTGATTTTGGTTTAATAAAAAACCAAACCAAACCGCCTCATCTACACCCCTATGTGTGTGAATGAGAGAATATTTTTTTTTATAGAGTATTTTAAAAAAGGCATCAAAATAGCATATTCTAACCTAAAATCTGAATTTTCAGGATAGTACAACATCTTTGAGAGCTGTATGTCATTTTTACAACCCAAATTTTAGCATCTTTTACTAAAAATAGGACAGATGTCCAAAGACCTAGAACCTTCAAATATTAACCTATGTAAAATGCAATTTTACCCTTACATTTGCTAAATATTTCAGTTCCAACCATTTCTGACCTATTATTCAGATTGTTTGATTTACTCATTAGCCCTCTCTAGAATCTTCTAAGCAATTCTAGACTTGGAAACCCCTTGGTTTAGTTTTCAATTACCCTCTTTGTTATTACCTTTTCAGTTCTTAAACCATTCAAATCTTAAAATCAACTGACTGAAACTAAACAAAGCAGCCTAGCTAAAAAAATCCTAATTGAAACCTAAGCTAATGACTGAATCAGGGCACTTAGCTAATTGACTCTGTATAGACGAATATCTGAACTCCACAAGGATAAATAATAAAAATAAAAGGAAAACAACAATTAAAAACTGAAGCAGGAATGTAACAAAACTTAATAGCTAACTAAATTAACCTAAATTTGATTAAGTTAAATGCTCATGCAATTAAACTAATTAACAAGTAATTAAGCTAATTAGGTTATTATTTCAAATAAATAGTCTTGAAAGGCGTTTAAGGCTAAACCTAGTCATTTGGATTCTAACTAAGCACTGATTAATCAAATAGCCTCAATTAAACACAATGGTTGAGCACATGCTAGTCAGAAAGAGGAAGAAAGAAAGCACAAAACAAAGAAAAAGAGGAAAAAGAATAACAGGGATACCTAACACAATCAACAGGGACGGTTTGTTTGAAAGGACTCCGGTGAACCAAAAAATCTTCAAAATAGACCAAAATAACGTTAATCAATCGTTCTCACTGAGAACAATCAATTAGCGTAGGTTTCGATCAAATCAGGTCTTGAAAGCTTTGGAAAAATCAAAACGAGGACAAGCTAGGGTTTTATGTTCGTTGTCATAGATCTAGATTTGGGGGAATTTGGTAGGGTTTCGGGTCAAATTGATGGTGGAATGATGAAAAGGGTGAGGTGAGTTCTGTAGGGTGTGATTTTGGGGCCTTTTGGGTCATTTAGGGTTTTGGGATTCCGAATTTAGATCTAAAATTAGAAGCTTTTGGTAAGGATTTGGAGGCGATGGCTTGGAGATTTGGAAAGAGTAGGGAAAGGGGAATATAGGGTGTAACTTTGGTGGTGTTTGGAGGTGGTCCGCCACCGTAAAGTAATTTTCGGTCGGCAGACCACAGCGGAGACAACGAGGGTAAAATAGGTGACTAGGGTTTGGTCTGACGAGGGAGGGGATAGACTAAGTGAGGGGCTTTTGGGGGTAGGGGGTCTCGTTAGAACAGTTATATATTAATTGATTGCCTAATTTTGAACCGTTGGATCAAAAAAATCCAACGACTGTGATTGAAAGGCAAAGAAAGGGTGTCGTTTTGGGATGTAGGGAAGCTGGACCAGGTATGTTGATTATTAGGGATGGGTTTGGGTTAGTTTTAGGGAAAACGTTTGGGTGGGTTTGGTGTAAAATGAACCCAAATTCAGATTTGATAACCCTTTTCTTCAATTCCTCTTTTATTTTCTTTTTCTTTTTCTTTAATTAAAATCTTAAATTAGTCTAAATTATAAAATTAAACTAATTATCTAATTGCAATAATTATAAAGATTACTCGATCTTAAATTAAAATAGAAAAATTAATAATCTAAAAATTAAAAATAAAACATGTAAAAATGAGCTATTTTTTGTATTTTTTTCAATAAAATAAATAATTGACTAATTAATCCTAGAAATGTAAAAACAAAACCTGAATGCAATGCATGGTATTTTTGACATTTTTATGATTTTAATAAAAATTAAACGTGCACAAAAATGCAAGCAATTAATTAAAATCCTACAAATTATAATGGCAAGTTATTGGAAAAATCAATTTTCTTGGATTTTATAAGAATATTTCATATAGGGCAAAAATCACATGCTCACAGCTACCCCTCTTTGCTCGGAAACATGAAGGGCCTTTGGGCACATATAAAATGAGCAATTGCGATCGATTTTTGCCCGTTTGAAACTCCATGTGAAGCATCTTTTGAACAAGTCTGACTGAACCTTGCTTCAGAGATTGCCTACATATCCTTGGCTACAAAGGAATAAGGTCAGTGTAGTTCTGGAAGTTTTGGTAGCTGGGACTGTCGAAAAACTATGATTTCACTGTTGTTGCTGCTGTTTTTGCTTGCTGAGCTCCTTATTACAACGAAATAAAAGATGAAAATCTAAACTAGCGAATCCTATCAACTATGAGTTACAAGATTCCCATCTATAAACCTTCTAAAGCTTGATCTTGAGTCGTGGCTGGTTCTTCCTGCAGATTCTAACCTGAATCTTGATGCTTGTTAGTTGCAACCGCTGGTTCATTCTTCTTCAGCTCCTCGGATCAAGGCGGGACATGTAAAACTTGTGACTTCAATCATATCTTGGGTAGTCCGCATCTTTTCTTTGCTTCTATACTTAGAGTTCAACTTCTTTTCTTGTTCTTCTTTTCTTTTATTTGGGTTGAGACTTCTTCTTTTGGTCATCTCAAACCTTGTGCCTCACGGTGAAAACCTGTTTAGTCACCAAAGCAAACAAACGAATAAAATTTTTCTGCCCCAATTTTCACTAGGAAAATTTTGTGAGTTATTGTGACAAAATCTAAACTATTTTTATTAAAAGCAATAAAATTAGGATTGTATATCCTTGGGAAAAAGAGATTAGGGAGTGGAGCACTATATCTATAATGAAATCAACTAGGGATCGAGGTCCCTAAGTTGGAAAGATTACCAGGTTATGCTAGAAAAATGATCGGGTTATGACGAAAAGGTCCTCGGGTTATACTGGGGAGGTCCACGGTTTATGCTGGGAAAGTCACCGGGTTATGTAAAAAAAAAAAAAAAAGGTCCTTGGGTTATGCCGGGAAGGTCATCAGGTTATGCCGGAAAAAAGAGTTCCTGGGGTTATGTCGAGAAAGTCATCGGATTATGGCGGAAAAGAAAAAAGGTCCTTGGGTTATGCCGAGGAGGTCCACGGGTTATGCCGGAAAAGTCATCGGATTGTCGGGAAAGTCATCGGGTTATGCTGGAAAAAAGAAAAAAGGTCCTCGGGTTATGCCGGGGAGGTCCACAGGTTATGACGGGAAAGTCATCGGGTTACGCCGAAAAAGAAAAAAGTCCTCGGGTTATGCCGGAGAGGTCGACGGGTTATGCCGGAGAGGTCGACGGGTTATGCCGGAAAAGTCATCGGGTTATGCTGGAAAAGAAAAAGGTCCTCGGATTATGCCAGAGAGGTCCACGGGTTATGCCGAAAAAGTCCTTGGGTTATGCCGTAAAAGAAAAAGGTCCTCGAGTTATGCCGGGGAAGGTCAACGGTTATGCCAGAAAAGAAAATGGTTCTCGAGGTATGCAGGGGAGGTCCACGGGTTATACCGAAAAAGAAAAAAGGTCCTCGGATTATGTCAGGGACCAACTAGGGAGTGGAACCCTATAATGGAAAAGACTACCAGGTTATGCTGGAAAAAAGATCGGGTTGTGTCGGAAAGGTCCTCGGGTTATACCGGGGAAGGTCATCGGTTATGTCAGAAAAGAAAAAGGTCATCGAGTTACATCGGGGAGGTCCACGGGTTATGCTGGTGAAGGTCATCGGGTATGCTAGAAAAGAAAAACGATCCTCGGATTATGTCAAAGATCAACTAGGGAGTGGAAGCCTATAATGAAAAAAACTACCAGGTTATGCTGGAAGCGACTAGGGGATGTGATCCTATGTTGGAAAAGCGTAGCTAGTGATTAGGGACCCTAGGCTACCATGATTTTGAGTTTTTTTTCACGGAATGAGTGAATGTGAGAAAGAATTTTGGAGGGGACTTCCCTTTTTGGATTATTACTGCAAAGCTGTTTCTAGCTCTTGCGCAGTTTCTTTTTGGTCGCACCTGCTTCTTGCAAGGTTGCTTTGAATCACACCTCTTTTCTATTTTTTAAATAAAGAAAAATTGTTAGTTTGAAATGGTGGTTGGCTTTGTGGCCTTGATTGTTTTCATCACTTGATCTCGGCCCAACTCTTTCGATGAAAATCTCCGTTGGTCGCTAGCTTTCTGGAGATCAATCTCTCTTTTAAACCCAGGGATCTTGACCTTCCAAAATTTCACATGATGGTTAACCCGTGTGGTGCTTTGGCCTTTTCATCTTATTTTGCCTTTATGGGCACTTGACTTTGGATTTCTTTCCTTTTCAACAACTTTGACTCTGTAGCATCGACCATCATGGCCAGTCGAGATCGACTTGATACACCTACTGAGGTTGGATGCTTTTTCTTGAATTTGGCTTTTGTTAAGTACAACCCTATAAAACCAATCTTGCTATCTTTTCTTTGTATTAGTTTTAGAGGAGGATTAAACCGAAAGGGATTCAAAGAAAAGTAAAAAAAGGACAGGATAATGAATTTAACGAGAAGTGTCCCTTTTCGGGGGAAAGAAAGAAGGACTTATTTGGAGTGCATGCAGACTTCAATATACATGACATGTTTCTTAGAATGGATACCTGATCTGCGCAACCATCCAATCTCTCATAAACCTATCATAACTCGTATCTCAAAATCGAGAAACCTTGCCAGGACTCTATCAATGCCGATGGTTGCAAAGAATTCCTTCTTTTCAATCAATGGCACCATTTGCGGGTTTTCGCCAACTGACCTCTCTCATTTATCTTCTAACCGTCGCCTTATAGTGCTCTTTGCGAGTTTTACTAACAAAACTCTCTCATTTTCCATTTCTCTGCTCACCATCGCCTTACGGTGCCCGTGTAGGTTTTTACCAATAAGACTCCCTTATTTTATTTTTCTCATTCGATTGTATCCAATTCAACTAACCAGCATCCTTCCATTTTGAACATCTTTACCGATTGATCAGAAGGACTTTGAACAGGATTTAGGGTAAAAGAGTTTGGATTGAATTACAACTTTAGAACCTTTCGGGTGAACCGTCGCCGAACCAGTATAAATTGTGCCCCAGTTTCAACTTTGGGGGGAATGTGGATTTTTGTTTTGGTGCGACTGGACCCCAGAGAGGCTGCCTATGTATCCTTTATGCTTTGTAGGAGTGATTCCGAGCTATATATATGTTATGGAATGAATTCAAGTGATTTAGAGCTTTAAGTCTGAGTAAAAGCCCAAGGAATTAAGCCGGGACCATATTTGGGGATCAACACATAATAGAGCAACAAAACGAAGAATTGAGTAGACATATTGTCCACTGTCTAGTAAAATGCACATAACTTTATGCTCCAAACTCCATTCATTCTCCACAATATATGGTTAGAAATCTAACTCAAAAGGCTACAATGTTTATATTTTATGTTTTTCCAAATTCCAAATAGAACAAGGTGAAAAATTAAGTGGAAACGGAAACTGCGGAGCTGAAGCGGGCTGAGGCAGTATACCTGCCATATACCGCGGTTGACCGCGGCCATGGCAGTCTAGACGTGAAATATTGTCCTTTTTTTGCGTAGGAAAAGATATAATTTTTTGGGTCTGACCCTACTTGGTACCCCACTCAAAAGTGCTAGCATCTATTGGTTTGTCTGCACATAATTGGTCAGTGAGTGAGTGCAAAATCCATAAGGATTCTCAAAAAAGGAGTGTAGTCATGGCTAGAAACGTGTCTACTTCTGGAGCAAAGGTTTTCTTAGAAGGATATATTTTTCTCTGTGAGGAACCATATTTCTACATCTCTCAACCTCCAGGAACAGTGCATCATAGGTTTTTAAGTTACCAAGGACATCTCTTAACCATGGACTGTGATGATAGGCTACAATTACGTATTTTAGTCGATTATTACACTCTAATTTACTGCACTTTAGTTGAGTTTGCGCTTTAATCACTAGTGTTTTGCACTAACGGTGTATTTTACACCTTGTAGGAGTGATTCCGAGCTATATAAATGTTATAGAATTAATTCCAGTGATTTAAAGTTTTGAAATCTGATTAAAAGCCCAAGAAATTAAGTCGGGACCGTATTCGGGGATCAATAGATGATAGAGAAACAAAACGAAGAATCGAGTAGGCATATTGTGCATTGTCTTGTCCAATGCACATAACTTTTTGTTCCGAACTCTATTTGGGCTTCACAATATATGGTTGGAAAGCTGACTCAAAGAGCTACAACTTTCATGTTTTATATATTTACAAATTCCACCCGGAACATGGTGTAACATGCGGTCGAAACCGCGATTGTGGAGCTGAGGCGGGCTGAGGCAGTATACCTGCCATATACCGCGGTTGACCGTGGCCGCGGCAGTCCAGACGTGAAATATTATCCTTTTTCGCGTAGGAGAAGGTATAATTATTTGGGACCGACCCTACTTGGTATGTATACATGAAAAACAGTATTTTTGAGAGGTTGGACACACTTTTGACATAATTTAGACCTAAGGAGGCTAAGAAGACCGGGGATTCGACCTAAGGAGTCAAGAACACACTGGGAGCAAGGCGGAGAATTCTTCTACGAGGTTTTCACTTCCTTCTTCCTATTTTCATTATTGGTTATGAATTCTAGTATTGTAATTTTACATACTTTTATGAATAGCTAATTTGTTACCTAGGATTTTAATGGAACCTTTTGTAGGATAAATTCTTGTTATGTTGTTATGTTATTGAGCCGTTGGATTTCTCTACTTGTTCAACTACGTTTATTGTTGTTGATTGAATAACCATCGATTGACTGTGCCTATTTATTATGTGTTGCTTGAGAAAGGATATATATTTAGGTGGTTGTTGAACAACGTTACTCCTAACGTATGTGAGAAATCAATACATCGGGTTTAAAGGCCGATTTAGAAATAACAAAGCCTTGACGTGGTTATAATGAGGGGTTAGATAAAGCCAACTAGCGTAGTTTGAGAGAATATGTCGAGTAAATTTTTGTAGTTGCTCGAGAGAGAATTACAACACCTAAAGTACTCATGATCAGTAGAGAATACATTGGCAAAATTGTAGGGAACACAGCTAGAAGTATTCCGATAATTGGGTTAATCATAAATCTAGACCTTCTTAATTTAGTCTCCAACCCTTTGTCTCGTTAGTTGATAATTTTACTATTTTCTAGTATTTTCTAGTTAATTAGTTAGAAATATAAATCTCAATCTTTATAATTTAGAAAATTGTTCAAACTTGTCTTTTTAGTAATATTAAACAGATATATCTAAGCCTTAGTTCTCTGTGGGATTCGACTCCGAACTTTTAGACCGAATTATATTTGCAGCGACCGCTTGTCCTTTTTTGGACTTGAGTTGGGCATGATCAAATTTTGGCATCGTTGCTGGGGAACTAACGGTGTAGTTGTAGCTGTATATATTGCAAGAGTTCAAGTTTGAACTTTTATTTTGTTTTGCTTTTTTTGTTTTTCATAACTATTAATTTGAGAAACATGACATCTTGAAATTGTTGGAATTTAGGTGTAGATAATTCTACTATTGATCTCCATACATATTGTGAAGGAAACCACCCGTGGCAAAATTTTCAAAACGTTCCTAAGAGTGAGTTATGTGTACCAACTCAATATTATTTGTGGAATGTGTGTGATGTGTGTGGTGGTCAAAATGGTCTCCTTCATGGTTGTGCTTATATTTCTTATTTTCCTCCAACCCCTTGCTACGATAGTTCTACCTTTTCTTGTGAAGTTAATAGGAACAAAGAACCTGGGAATGCGGACCTGAATGAGATGAAGGATATGTTAAAGCGCCTTCTGGAACAAAATAATGAGAAACAACTGCAGATAAAGAGGCAAGAGGCAACTAATCGCAACTTGAAGGCTCAATTGAGTCAAGTGGTTGGGGCTGTTAATGCTCAACAAGCCAATATTGGGGATAGTAGCCAACAACCTAGCCAACTACAATGTGAGAATGTCGATGTTGAAGAAGTGAGACTAGCGTCAGTCAAGGACTTTGAGGATACAAATTTTGTTGACTCTAGTATGATTGATGTTGTGGATATTGAAAGTCCTAAAGTTCATGTGTTTGAGCGCATTGGTCCTTACTCCAAACATTTTTCCACATTGGGCTTGGATGATGATATGAAAATAGATTCATCCGAGCCGGTTGAGGAGTCAAGGAATGAGGAACAAGGTGCCTACAGTCTGGAATTTTTCTTGCCAGAAAGACAGGACTACATGCCTCATCTAAAAGCCAAGAAGTGTAAAATAGTACAATGGTTGCTTGGGCCAATTATATTTGTTCCACCACCCCTGGAGCATAACCGAATACTTGAAGCCAAATTGGGGTCTAAATTTATAAGTTCAAGGTGGAGGGAAAAAGTTATTCACATCATGTCGCGATGTTAAATCAAGCGCTTGTTGGGAGGCAATCCAGCTTTATTTCTTTTTTTTTATTGTATTATTTTTGTAGTGTCAATTTTTTATTTTCTAGGAGCATGGAAAGCAAAGTTATTGGAAGAATGCAACAGCAAACCAAATAGTTGGAACTAAGTGTGAGGTACCCGCACGAAGGACCAAGCTTGGGAGTAGTCTGAGTACCCCATGAGCTGCAAGTGCTTCGGCCTTTGGCCTACCAGGGAGTTTCTTTTACCCTCTTGTATGTATGGGTATGCATTGGGGACAATGCACAATTTTAAGTGTGAGGTGAGAAGATTCTCTGGGTGATTTTCTATACTATTTTAGTTGTGTTAGTTTAATTAAATTATTTTAAAAAAAAAGAGATTGGACTTTTCCCGACGATGGATCTATTAGACGATTTTCTTGAGGGATTTAAGTATAAAAAAAAAGATTTTATTTTGTTAGGTAGTGTAGCAATTACCCCTTTGTTTTTCTTTGTGCCGCGGTTCTTCTCCAAGAGTTTTATTTGAACCGGGTGTAATTAGTTTTTTTAGGAATAAGAGCCATTGTGTTGTGTTTTGAATTGAAGCAATATCTCTTGACTTTGTTATGCCTTGAGAATAGTGAGCACTTTGGTTGTGACGCTTATGCTCAGTTTTTGACACTTTTATAGTACCTTAAATTGTATGATTTTAAATTTGCTTAATATACATTGATGTGAAGGTGGAGTTTTGATTTGATGTGAAGGTGGAGTTTAGGGAGGTGTAGTCACTCTTATATATAAATGTATCCTACCCATCCCGTAGGCTACATTACAACCAAATAAAGTTCTAATTGATCCTAGATTGAATGAGCTCGATTAGTGAAGTAATACACTACGTGCAAGCTTATCTTTTGTGGCATATGAATGTTATTTCTGAGAGTGAGTGAATTCTTTTTATCTTGAGTTCCCAAGTGTTCCTAAATTTTATTATGTGGAACTACTCTCTTTTGTTGTGTGAGGGCACTTGATTCATGAAGAAAAGGTAATGTCAGTGACCTCTATATTAGAGTAAGTGGATGAGTTGTGAATATTGTGTGGTACTTGTGAGTCAAATCTTGAGGTGAAGATATTACGCTTTTATGCTTAGTCTATTTTAAATATTCTTAGTGTGTTGAGTTAGGAGAATTGTTTAAAAAGGTCGTATCTATAAAAAAGTGTAATTTGATTGCTCAAGGACGAAAAATGGTTTAAGTGTGAGGTGTTGATGATAGGCTATAATTACGTATTTTAGTCGATTATTACACTCTAATTTACTGCACTTTAGTTGAGTTTGCGCTTTAATCTCTAGTATTTTGCACTAACAGTGTGTTTTATGCTTTGTAGGAGTGATTTCGAGCTATATAGATGTTATAGAATAAATTCAAGTGATTTAGAGCTTTAAGTCTGAGTAAAAGCCCAAGGAATTAAGCCGGGACCGTATTCGGGGAACAACGGATAATAGAGCAACAAAACAAAGAATTGAGTTGACATATTATCCACTGTCTAGTAAAATGTGCATAACTTTATGCTCCAAACTCTATTCAGACTCCATAATAAATGGTGGAAAGCTAACTCAAAAGTATACAATATTTATATTTTATGTTTTTTCAAATTCCAAATGGAACAAGGTGAAAAATTCAGTCGAAACCGCAACTGCGGAGTTGAGGCGCGCTGAGCCAGTATACCTGCCATATACCACGGTTGACCGCGGCCGTGGCAGTCTAGACGTGAAATATTGTCCTTTTTTACGTAGGAAAAGGTATAATTATTTGGGCCTGACCTTACTTGGTATATATACATGAAAAATGATATTTTTGAGAGGTTGGGCACACTTTTGACATAATTTAGACCTAAGGAGGCTAATGAGAATGGGGATTCGACCTAAGGAGTCAAGAACACGCTGGGAGCAAGGTGGAGAATTCTTCTACGAGTTTTTCACTTCCTTCTTCCTATATTTATTATTGGTTATGAATTCTAGTATTGTAGTTTTACATACTATTATTAATAGCTAATTTGTTATCTAGGGTTTTGATGAAACCTTTTGTAGGATAAGTTCTTATTATGTTTTTATATAATTGAGCCGTTGGATTTCTCTACTTATTCAACTACGTATTTTATTGTTGATTGAATGTCCATCGATTGACTTTGCCTATTTATTATGTGTTGCTTGAGAAATGATACATATTTAGGTTGTTGTTGAACAACGTCACTCCTAACGTATGTGAGTAATCAATACATCAGGTTTAAAGGCAGGTTTAGAATAACAAAGCCTTGACGTGGTTATAGTGAGCGGTTAGATAAAGCCAACTAGCGTAGTTCGAGAGAATATATCTATTAAATTATTGTAGTTGCTCGAGAGAAAATTACAGCACCTAAACTGCTCATGATCAGTAGAGAATACATTGGCAAAATTGTAGGGTACATAGCTAGAAGGATTCTGACAATTGGGAAAATCATAACTCTAGACCTCCTTAATTTAGTCTTCAACCCTTTGTCTCGTTAGTTGATAATTTTACCATTTTCTATTGGTCATGTGAAACTGTGGGATATTATTGGAGGGACTGCTGGTCAAGAATACAAAGAGGTTATAATTGATAAGGAGGTAGAATAAATACATACTTGCAAGCTATGTCATCTGTGGTTATTTGATTTTATCCTCATTGTGGCAATGCATTCAAATGTTCTTAACCTTGATAGTATACTTGAAGATGGCAAAGTTAAATGGTTACATGGAACTCATAGAGAGTTGCTAGTGAATTCGCCTATCAAAGGTAAAGTTAAATTAGGGACATTTAGTCTGGGGACATTTTTGAAGGTTGCATTTGCGAGGAGTTTGATTACAACACTAGAGTTGAGGTGGTTGGACAACCTATTTTTTTGTCAAACACCAATGATTCTGCTAGCTTAAGGGATGAAGTTGTGCATGGTTTGTATTTCACTTTTAACCCTGGTGGTATATTGATTGGACTAGAGAACCAAGTTGTTGAATTGCATTTTCAAAAGCTGCAACATTTAAAAATTTTACACCAACACACATGCAGGTTCACTGGATATGTGATATCATTCTTCCCTATTCCCTCATACAATCTAGCATTTGGAAGCAAATGCAGCGCTAATGATGTTCATATATTCTTCTGTTCGTGAAGAAACTTGCACTATAACTTCTACATAAGCAACTAGACATCTTGTATTGGTCTATGCTTGAAATTAATGTAGAGGAGCACTATCTCCTTGCTATGAAATTGAGTTATTTGCTTGCTGCAACACTTGGAATTCAAGATCTTCCACATCAATTTTCATTTGATCCAGGCGGCTCCTTCATGTTGTTCTGTTACTTGAGTGATTCTAGAGCAACATTGATGTTTCTATACCAAATGATTATACAATTGAGCTAAAAAGTATATTTATCATAGAAAGATGGACTTTCCTGTTGAGATAACCATTAAGGAGTGGAGCAAAGCTTGTGGATGGGTCATATATTATTCATTTTTGTATCAAGATCTAACCCGAAGTAATCAGTTTCTATGTGCTACGCTTGGAGAATATTTTTTGAAGTTTCCTTTTTATCCTGGTGGCCCCGGTTCTATATTTACCAGCCTCGAGGACAAGGATGCTATGAAATTGAGTTATTTGCTTGCTGCAACACTTGAAATTCAAGGTCTTCCACATCAATTTTCATTTGATCCAGGCAGCTCCTTCATGTTGTTATGTTACTTGAGTGATTCTAGAGCAACATTGATGTTTCTATACCAAATGATTATACAATTAAGCTAGAAAGTATATTCCTATCATAGAAAGATGGACTTTCCTGTTAGATAACCATTAAGGAGTGGAGCAAAGCTTTTGGATTGGACATATATTATTCATTTTTGTATCAAGATCTAACCCGAAATAATCAGCTTCTACGTGCTACGCTCGGAGAATATTTTTTGAAATTTCCTTTTTATCCTGGTGGCCCCGGTTTTATATTTACCAGCCTCGAGGACAAGGATGTTATTCAATAGGAAGGTATTGATACAGAAATTAAGGACTTAGCTCAAAAGTAGTTTAAGTGAGTGAGAGCCACTTTGGCGGAAAAGTTTGTTAGATTGTAGTTTAATTTCTAATTCCCTTTTATTTCATTTTTAACATATTTCACAGGAGATTAGATAGGAGTATAAAGTGACTACTACTGCATTATAATTTCATTGAGTAAAGACAAATCAGATTTTTTCCTTGTATCTCCTCTCTTCTCTCAACCTCCCTTCTGTGTCTCTATCCCCAGAATATCTCTTCTCCCCTGATATTCTTTCCCTCTTCCTCTCTTCTCTGATTCTTCTCTACACCTTGATACCAATAATTTGGTATCATTCTCTGATTATTATTATTATTAGGCTGGGTTAATGAATCTGCTTTCTTTGATAAAAGAAAATCTTCTGTTTGACTTAGCCTCTCTATTTCCTTCTTCAGCTCTGGTATATATTCTTGCACATATGATACTATTGCTGGAAAGCTTAGCTTTTTCTATAATTAAAGAGACATAGGTTAAACAACTAGTTAATTAATGGACAAAATAGATTTATGAAATATTACAAAACTAAAGTTTAGGTGATGTGAATCATTGTTAATTATCTTTTTTGCTATCTCCTAATTCGGTATCTAGCTCTCTAATTACTTGAGCTTGTCCTTTGAGTCAGGTCTGACAAGCAAAGTTACGCTTTGTGAAATTATTTTTCACAATCATGTCATTTATAAGTTCATCACAAGTAAATCTCTTCAATAAGTATTAATTTATAATCTAATGGAAATAGCAATTAATAGAAATAAGTCACAAATTAATATATGAACCTATTCCAAGGCGTGGACTCTCAAACGAACATTGATAATACCAAAGTTTACTTCAAACCAAACTTAGAAAGCTCTAAAATTTTCAAGATGCCAACTTTCAATAATAAGCGCGAAAACGCTTCCGGTCCACCCGAAACTCAATTCAAACATACACCCATGTCCAATCATCATATAAGCCTATTGGAACCTTTAAATTCCGGTTCCAAGGTCGTTTACTCAAAGTGTTGACTCAAGTCAAGCTTGGCGACCTTAGGACACTATTATGGAACTAAGTGTTTCTAATTCAACCCGAACCCTTCCAAAAACAAACCACCCGTCCCCACAAGTCGTAAAACTGTAAAAGCACATACGGAAAGTCTTAGATAGGGGAATGGTGATGTAAAAGCAAAATGATCGGTCATGTCGTTACACTAGCATAACTAATGTGGTGTTATTTACCAGTAATTAGATGTTGCATAAGCAAGGCGTTGGCTAATTCTTTTTCTTATACGACCAAGTAAACTATCATTAGTTATGAAGGGATATAATTTCGTAGTCCTCCAATAACATACTAATATTATTTTGTACATGATTATATCTCGGTATTATTTTTCCTTCCCTCTAGGCTCTAGCCAAATGACCCTTACAACTTGTTTGGATGGTTGTTCCCGTTGTATCGTATTGTATTGTTATCACAAAATAATATTTATTTTGATTGTTTCATTAAAATTATTTGTATTGTATTGTTTAATTCATTGTTCCGGAACAATGAAAAGTCTTTTTTTTTAAACAACCAATTTGGTATGGTGGGATTGTTTCCTATTTTTTCTTTTCAATTATGCCCTAACTTATTACTCCACAGTTCTATTTTACCCTTTATATTTTTTTCTATTTTAACTCCAAATTTCCAATCTATAACCTACTTTATTTTTTTCAAGAACTTCTGCCACCAACATTAAAGATGTTTTGCCGCCTTCTATTTTATTTTTTCTCCTAAATTGCTTTTAACTCAATCTTAATTAGTTGTGCTCCTTCGTTTTGCCTTCTGCTGTCTCGCGCCTTTGTTCTGCTTTCTTAAGGTGTTTTGCCTTTTTCTTTTTTCTTTTAAAATTTTCTTATGCATAATTTTAATTAATTTAATATTTAAAGAATTGAGGGTATTTTAATCAACTTATGAGTTACAGTACAGTACGATACAGTCAAACCAAATAACAAAGTATTATTTAACAATAACAAATAATATAATATATCCAAACATTATATTTATAAAACGATACGACACAATACGATATGATACAACACAATATATTATAGAATAACGGGAAACAATGATCCAAATAGAGTGATAAAGTAACAGTTGAAGGAAAATTTGACTTGGGAAAAACTTGTTTGGATTATGAGTAGATAAATATCCTAGAGTTTTTCTCTCGGCAGCTGCTGGAGATGATGAGAAACTCAAAAGCTGGGGGGAGAGGTCAATAAACTCAGGGGAGTAATCCATTGATTAACGTAGGAGTTAAGGGCATTCCCCAATCTGCGGATGCAAAAAAATGTGAAATGTTAATGTGATCCAAGGAAGAATTTCTTTGGAACTAAATCGAAGCCCTAATTCACAGAGCTAGACGGTAACCCCAATTGTGAGAAAACCAGAGCAAAATGCAACAACAAGTTAAGGAAACGTTTCATGGGTTGATCTGGTAGAAGATAAAGCGGAAGAGGGACATAGAAATGGACAGGTGAGAACCTCGATGTTAGCCCTAAATCCTGGAGTAATGTTGTGGGTTAATTTCACTTATGGTCACTCAATTATATTTTAATTTCACTAAAGTTATTCAACTATTTTTTATCAATTAAAAGTAACTCAACTTTCACATTATTACTTAAAAATTATTTTGGCTCAAATCCCTACCACAAATATGACATGGCATAAAATTTAATTAAAAAAATCAAAAAATAAATATCACATAAGCTTAAATGGATCATACCCACTTTAGATCAATTTCTCCCTTAATGCGATTTGACCCATAACCCAAGTGAGTTTCAATAGGGGGAAAACCACATACACCCCTAATAAAATTAGATCTTGTGATTTTTTGTGGCGTTTTTATCGTACAAATACAGTGTTTCTTTTGTCTAAACAATTGTAATATGTTATCTGTAATTGCATGTTCGTTGTAAAAATAGACTCTTATTAGCCTTATTATTATTCTTGTATGCTTATGATACATTAATATTTTATGTAAGATGAATACAATATTATTTTAATTTCACTAGAAAATTATAAATATCTTATGGGAGTTGGATACAGTAGTATTTTAACTTCAGTAGAGTTATAAAACGACTCAGATGGGCATACAAACAAGATAAAAAATTTTTTAGTATAGAATAATTGTAAATGGGCATTATGTAACAGAAAAGGCAAGAATTTTGTAGTATAGGTTAGTCATTTTAAACTAATATAAAATTTAATATTTTCTTTTATTGAAAGAATTTGGGTTATGTGTCAAATCACATTAAGAAAAAAATTGATCTAAAGTGGGTATGATCCATTTAAGGTTATGTGGCATTTATTTTTGTATTTGTCTCATTAAATTTTATGCCATGTCATATTTATAGTAGGAGTTCGAGCCAAAATGACTTTTAAGTGACAATGTGAAAGTTTAGTTACTTTTAAGTGATAAAAAATAGTTGAGTGACTTTAGTGAAATTGAAACATAGTTGAGTGACCAAGAATGAAATTAACCCGTAATGTGGTGGGTTCAATTCTATCAATATCGAAATTAGAGCTGAATGCAGAAGTAAATAAGACTATGAATGTCAAAATCATAGAAGAGGAAATCAATGATGAAATTTATTACTAGACATCGGCAGTAGTATGTTATGTGTAGGGATCAATCGAGGGGCCTTTCTTGTGCGATTTTATAGCTCAGAGAGACAAATCAAAGTAGTAGAAGAAGGGATTCAAATGTTTGACAGGAAACCCGTAATTTTAAAACCTTGGAAATCCAATATAGATATGACAAAGGAGCAGATTGGAGAAAGTACCAGTCTGGATCAGATTTGTAGGGTTGGATATCATATATTTGGGGCAGAATACTCTCACAAAAATAGTTGGGATAGTGGGAAAGCCACTTAAAATAGATAGAGCGATCGCTCAGAAGGAAAGGCTAGTATATGCAAGAGTCCTAGTAAAAGTTTCTTTAAACCAAACATATCTTTTATCTGTTATGTTAGAAAATGAGGTAGAGAAGATTGTTGATCAGGAAGTGCAATTTGAATAAATGCTGGTACTATGCACAAAATGCAAAAAGTATATTAAAGAAGAGAACAAAAAAGAGGAAAAACAGGCAGGTCGAAAAGACGTAGGAATTGAACAAAACCACAAGGGAAATTGTAAACTAGAGGAACAAGATCCCAAACCAAATGAAAGGATAGGGATGAAAGTAGGGTGACAAAAACTGAACAAAGGGGCCAATAATAATGGTTCCAAGGCAGAGTAGTACATAAAAAAAAGAGTAGTGATCCAAGAGGTTCCAATACAAACAGACAAGGAATTGCTACCCTAGGTGAGTAGCGGAAGATAAATGAAGAAAATAAAAAAGTAGTTGAAACTAGCTCATCAAATCATGTGACACAGAGTGTAGGTGGCCTAGGGAGTGGGAATGATAGGTTTAACCCCCCCCCCCTACTGAATAGAATAGATTTTTGGAACACTGGAGGACTAAATAGACAAGATAAATAAAGAGAGGTGCATTTGGTTATGCACAACGCCAAGGTGAGTCTATTTGGCCTCCTGGAAACAAAGGTTAGGAGAGCTAAAGCTCAAAGATATACTCTTAACCTATGTAATGGTTGATAATTTAGTACAAACATGTCACAACATCCTGGAGGTAGAATCCGGTTATTGTAGAAAACTTTAATATATGGGGTAAGTAACATTAAAGTAGCAGAGCAAATGATACACTCTGAGGTGAAAAATATGGGAACAGGGGTAAATTTCTGTGTTACCGTAGTTTATGAATGTAACGACATGGCACTTAGAAGGTCTCAATGGTAGGATATTAGGAGTTTATCTGACTAAATGAAAGGTGCATAGGCAGTAATGGATGATTTTGACTGTGTGCTAAATGTTGATGAGAGAATTGGAAGTCCCGTTACACTGGAAAAATCAAGGAGTTCCAAAAATGTGTGGGAAAATGTACATTGTAGGACCTTAAATCATGTGGAGCATTTTACGCATGGAACAACAAGCAAGAAGGTAAGCACAGAGTATGTAGTAGGATTGATAGAGTGATTATAAATAATGAATGGATAGTAGCGCTGCGAGACTCAGAAGTTCATTATATGAGTGGAGGACTATTTGATACTACCCAGCAATCATCAATGGAGAAGAGGGTAACCAACCATATAGAAAGATATAAAGAAATTTTAACATGTGGAGTAGGGCACCAATATTTTAAGATGGAGTTGTAGCAGGGTGGAGAACAAATAGGAATGGAACACAGATGTATGAATTAGTAGGGAAGCTAAACAACCTCAAACACATACTCAGAAGGCTAAACAAAGAAAAATTTAGAAAAGTGGAGATAAAGGCAGAGGAAGCTAGGAAGAAGTTAAATGACTGTCAGGAAAGACTTCAAAATGACCCTATGAATGAGGTCCTAATTACTGCAGAGAGACAACTATTAGAGGACTGCTATAGTTGGAATAAGGCTAGAGGTCAATAATTGAGGCAAAAATACAAATTGCAATTGCTGGCTCATGGGGAGCAGAACACAAAGTTCTTCCACAACATAATGAAATCTAAGAGGAACATAAATAGAGTATTATCAATAAGATATTTTACTACTAAAACAGTAACTGTAGTAGATGAGATTGCAAAGATCAGAGAGCAACGCAGTATAGTAACTTTACTGAAGAGCATGTGAAAAAAGCACTGTGGGGATAGCAGGCATCACCAGGTCGGGATGGGTATGACAGTCATTTTTTTAAAGGTAGTTGGAGATTGTGGGAAACGATCTGATAGAAGCAGTGATGGAATTCTTTAGGAATAGGAAAATATTGAAAGCCCTAAATATGACTATGATCACACTTGTCCCTAAAAGTGCTCATGCATCTGCTATTGGAGTATATGGGCCAATTGCATATTGTAACACTATATACAAGGTGGTATCTACAATGTACTGCAATTGACTGAAACATGTCCTACCTACCATAATATCTGAGAATCATAGTAAATTTTTAGCTGGAAGAAGTGTAGTCCAGAATATCTTGATCTGCCAGGACTTAGTAAGATTGTATAATAAAAAGAATACCACCCTGAGCTGCCTAGTTAAGATTGATCTTAAAAAGGCTTATGACTCAGTGGAGCGGGGGTATGTGAAAGAAATGTTTCATGCTCTGAACTTCCTTCAGAGAATGATCAAGTGGTTGATTACCCGCATCATAACTACACAATATAGTATTGCTATAAATGGGGGAGTGTATTGGTTTATTAAAGGAGGATATATCCACCAGTAGCTCACGGTCTATGACAGATATCTTCCTAGGGGATATTGGGACCTCTAGATATCTAAATGGTAATTTTGCCCTTCTAATATTTTGTAAGTTCACAAAGGCCTTCAATGCTCTGAGCTTTCATATTTGCACCGAAGAGGTTGTATTTTCCTCCATTAGTACTCAATCAAGAGGTGTTGTAAAAGTTTGCAGTCCTCTTAACATAGCTACCACTGATTGGAATGTCCCTTTGTAGAATATTAGAACATCATCAGCAAAACAAAGGTGCTGCAGTTTCAAGCTTTTTCATTTGGTGTGATAGTCAAATCCCTGCATCTCTGCCACCTTTCTCATGATTCTTGTGAAGTGTTACATGCATATAACAAAAAGCAAAGGAGATATTGTATCTCCTTGTCTTAGTCCCCTAATGACAGCAAGGGTGAAGAACTGGGCATGTAGAAACCTGTCATATGCAGGAAGGGTATAACTAGTTAACTCAATTCTGATGCACATCCAAACATACTGGGTGTTAATATTCATCCTCCCTAGGCTCATACTGAAGAAGATAGCTTCTATGTACATGAATATTTTTTTGGGATGGCAGAGATACTATAAATAAAGAACCACTTGTTGTATGGGACCTGGTCTACAAACCGAAAAAGCTGGGTGGACTAGGGATCAAGGATTCTATTATATGAAATGAGGCAGTAGTGACCAAATATGTGTGGAATATTTCCTAGAAAACAGACAACATGTGGGTAAAGCGGATCAATCATATCTACTTAAAAGGGCGGTCTTGGTGTCACTACACACCACCTAATGATTGCTATTGGTATTAGAGGAAGATATGCAATATTAGAGATAAATTTGTAGCAGGTATGTAGGGAATGGATGGGTTACACAGGCTGGACAATACTCCATCAGTAGTGGCTACAAATGGAGAAGAGGGAATATGGAGAGCTGGCATGCAGTCGATGGGTATGGAACAAGCTCAACATACCCAAATAGAGCTTTATATGATGGCTGGCTATAGCACAAGAAACTCCTCACTAAGGAGAGAAAATACAGAATGAGGATTAGTCATAAGGATAAATGTATGATATGTGATCAACTGATTGAAACTGTGGAACACTTATAATATTTCAAATACTTGTGTATACGGTCAAAATCATAGGCCCCTGATGTAGAAGCTCGAGGTTTTGCCTTAGGCCCGAGTCCGGGAGAGCTCAAGTTCAAAACTGGTGGACCAGACTCAAGCTCAAAGACGGAGTGTAGCGCCCGGAGGCAGGAGTTCGAGGAATACCGACGTCAAGTGTGCTCTGTCACACCTCCTTTTTACCCGCGCCCGCAAGGGCGTGGAGGGAGTTTTTCCAATTAAAGGACAATCGAAATGGGATTTGTTTATTTATTGCAGAGTCGCCACTTGGGAGATTTATGGTGTCCCAAGTCACCGATTTGATCCCGAATCGAGGAAAGAATGACTCTGTATTACAGTCCGCGAACAAGAAATCCGGATAGAAAATTCTGTTAACCCAGGAGAAGGTGTTAGGCATTCCCGAGTTCCCTGGTTCTAGCACGGTCGCTCAACTGTCACATTAGGCTTATTTATCTAATTTTAACAATTATGAACTTATATGAAATTTTTAACTTTTAACTGCTTTTATCATTGTTATTTTAACAGGGAATTGCAACGTTGTGAAAACGCATCTCGAACCACGTCACTTCAATGTACCCGTGGTTATAAATACATTTCAACTCCGTTGAAATTTGGATTTAGGTCACATAAATGTGCACCCGAGTTTAAGAAAGTAAATTATTAAAAACGCGCCTAAAGCGACTAGCGTATTATTATTTTTGGGGAAGGCCGTAAAATTTTGCTAAACGGCCCATCCCGAAGTATAAGTAATTTTACAAACACTTATAGAGGGCCCCGCAGCTTGTGTATTTTTTCTTTGTCGAGGCTCGTCTCATTTATTATTAAAAAAAGAATTGCAACGTCGTAAAAATGCATCTCGAACCACGTCACATCAATTTACCTGTGGTTATAGACACATTTCAACTCAGTTGAGAATTTAATTTGGGTCACATAAATGTGCACCCGAGTTAAGGAGGTAACGTTATTTAAAGTACGCGCCTAAAGAGACTAACGCATTATTTTTTTAGGAAAGGCCGTAAAATTTGCTAATCGGCTGATCCCGAGTTCTAAGTACTTATTACAACCATTTATTGAAGGCCCCGCAGTTTGTGTACTTTATTTGGCGAGGCTCATCTCATTTTTTAAAATGACAATCCTAAAGTGACTACATTTTCTATTTTTCCATCCCTAGTAATAAAGAGAGAAACAAATCCTAAGCAATTATCTCATTTGGAATGGCCAAACCTATGGAATTATCTTGGTGATTACTGGCCCAATGCATCAGGCTCATGATAAGATCCCAACTCCCATTGTCCAGCGGCTGATTTCAAACCAGACATCGAGTCTGGGCGACGGCCTTTCAAAATGTGACCTGGGCCAAAACTCATGGCCCAATTAATCGGAAGCCAAACTCGACGTTCAACTCACAGAAGAGGATTCAAATCTAAATTAGTATACACAGGTTATTTCCAATTGCTTCACATGATCAAGCCAAACACAATAGTTCAATTTTGAGCAAATGGCTACTAACAATTATTATCTACCTACTGTTGACCAGATTAAAACCTTCATATCTAGTGAAACTAACAAGTTTAAACAGGCAGGTTCAATAGAACAATCTCATACTAACTTCATCTTATTCCACTTATTTAACTAAACAGCTTGACAACAATTGGCATGCTTGACTATTCGAGAAAGCACAGTTAACTTCAAAGTTCGATTTTTAATTCTATGCTGCTGAAGTTAGTATTAAACTACTAAATTTACTACTAAGAAAGACAAAATTAATGATCCAATACAGTCCTCATCAGGTACAAACTCCACAGTTCTAAATTTCATCGAGCTATATGTCAAAATGACTATACAAGTACTTATCATCTATATCCGCTAAACTACATATAAAACACTAAGTAATCAACCACCCGAGCATTTTCATTTCACTTTTACATCTCACAGCTACATCAAATTGAGCTTAGTTGTGTACCTGGTATTGAAAACACAAGAAGAGGAAGGAGTGATCAGCAGCAGTAGTAACAATACAGCAAACAACAACAGTAACAGAGATCCAACAGCAAACTCAGGAAAACCAGTTGCAATTCCAGAAATACCAAACAACAACACAAACAGACCCAGGAAATGACTAGAATTAAACCAGACTTGGACCCAAAATACCTATAAAACAGCGTCCAGTTACACACTCAAATAGACTGATCTAAGAGATGCAATGAAACAGTAGGTTTTCCTGATTTTTTGTTCTTTAAACTCTCAAAGAAGAAAAATAACTCTCAGGAACTTCACTCTTTTTTTCTTTGATTTCCACTGGCTTCCAAAATAACAGCCACCAATGAACCAACACTAGTTGCAAACAAAACAGCAAATGACAGTTCAAACCAATAATAAAACAATCAACCACAGCAACACAAATAGGCCTAAAACCCAGTAAAATTCCAGAAAATACCATCAGCTACACCAATGAAACAGTAAATAGTTGATCCCCCAAAACTCTTCAAGACCAAAGCAAAAGCACTCTAAACTTCAATGAAATAGTAACGGTACTAATACTGATTTTCAGCAGTAAAAGAAAAACCTCACTTTTCAGTTTTTTTCTCTCAATCTCTAGCCCTTTTTTTTTTAGATTAAAAGCCAGCCTTTTTTCTGTCAAAACATCTCCTATTTATAACCAAAAACAGGCCTGCTATCTGCCTTGAACTACTCAAACCAGCCTTGGCATTTGGTCTGCTCATACCCTCTAAATTCCCACTCCTATATCCTTTTTATCCTTCCTAAGTTATTTGCTCCCCACTCATATATGTCTTGCTTATTTTGTTTCAATCAAATTTATGGGTGTATTATAGTATTCATATCAATTCCCACACTATTATGTTATGTTTCCCATTGCCATTAAACAACTTAGTAACTTAATGGTTATATAGTACTTACTTAACAGGCCATTAAACTAATCATTTCTTCTAGTTTTTCATTCCCAAATCACCTCTGAAACCCCCTGAATATTACTGTCCTACCCTGACCTCTTTAATCTGTTATTAAATCTCTATAAGTTATAACCTGTTCAAACCTATCAACTATCCAAAGCTGATTACTAACCACCAAATTACAACAGCTATAAACCAATTCCACCTATCAATCAATCAGTAGTTCAAGGCAGAAAATCAAATCAAATCAAATGGCAGCAAAGCAAAGGGAATGAGTTGATCATATTGGGAACCAATCATGATCAACTCAGAAAAAAGAACAAGCAAGGAGCCAATCAGTAGCATGAATCAACCAAGAGCAGGGGAGCAAAACAATACACATTGAAATAATACTACCACAAAACAGCTGGAGTAGTCATATTTTGCACAAGAGACCTACTGATACTTGCCTAAATCGAAATTCCAAAAATACAAAGGAGAAACAAACAACCAGAATGAAACAAACAAACAGGTGATTCGAGTGGCTTTGAACAAAATAGGGAGCTATAAGGAAACTAACTAATCGACGAAGCTATTCAAATCGATTACATAGTTTATAACATATAATCAACAACGAACAGAAGCAAACTAGACCAAATAAAAGGTCTGGTGGAGAAGAAGAAAAGCGATGAACAAGACTTAACTACAACTAAACTAAACAAATAACAGTAACAAAAATAGAACAATCAGGAAAGGAAAAATACCTCAAAAAATCAGAAACTAGACGAACTCAGGTTCGAACTCTGACTCAAGCCTTTTGGGGTAAAAATGGACTTTAATCGAGTGTTCTCGACTGAGAACACTCGACCAAAGTCGATTGAGACCCCAATTTCTTTTCTTTTCGGACAGACCCCAGGTTTGGTCTCGTTTAGGGTTTTTGATTCGATTTGGGATTCGACCGGTTCCAACGAGATTCGAACGGAACCAATGGTGGTTTAGGAACGAGGAAGGTCGGGTGGGTATCTGGTGTGAGTTTGGGGGTGGATTGGTCGACCTAGGGATCTTCGATTGAAGATTCGAGATGATTGGTGATGATTCGAGTTTAACGGACCATGGATTTGCGTTGAGGGGGTCAAGGTGCTCTAGGGGTGTTAGTTTGGTGACCGGCGGACCTCAGGCCGCTGGGTTTTAGGCGAAGGCGCATGGGGGCGGCTAGGGTTTCATAAGGGGTGTTCGTCTCTGAGTTTGAGAGAGATGATGGGGTGGGTTTGGCTATGGGGGGTGGGGTAAGGATTAGGCTTATATATGGGAGAAGGGAACGAATCCTGGCTGTTTGATCCAATAAGATCAATGGCTAGGATCAGGGAAATTAACCCATATGGCATCGTTTGTTTTAAGTAGTGGGGTCGGTTGGAACCGGGTAACGGGTCGGTCCAGGGAATGGGTAAGAGAGGGTTGATCTTGGCCGTTGATCAATTTGAGATCAACGGCCCAGATCAGGCATGACCGATACGATGTTGTTTGGATATATCCGGAGACGGACTGGACCTGGGGTCGTTTGGGCCTGACTTTAATTTTAAAATGTCAGGCCAAGTTCTGAATTTATTCTTTATTTCAATTGTTTTTCTTTTCTTTTATTTTCCCTTTTAATTCCTAATTACCAAAAATTATAAATTAAATTGTAAAACCAAAATTATCTTAGAAAATTTTTAATTAACCCTTAATAATAATTATCATACAAGATTAAAAATCAATTAAAAATAAAATCACACAATTGGACAATAGAATGATAAAAATACGAAAATACATATTTTTTTGTGATTTTCTTTCTTTTGGCGCCAAATATGGTTTAATTAATTCTTAATCGTAAAAATAAAATTCTAAGTGCACATGCAACATATTTTTTTGTATTTCAATTAATTAAAATAAGATGAACATTCACAGACAAAAGTACAAATAATTATCCAAAATGTCACGCAAATTCTCAAAATTATACACAAAGGAAATTTATTTTATTTTTGATTTATTTTGGAGTAGTTTTCGTGAAGCAAAAATCACATGCTCACAGTTGCCCCTCTTTGTCCGAAAATACGAAGGGTTTCCGTGCAAAGATAAAGTGAGCGGATACGAGCGATTTTTGCCCGCTTGACTACTTCGCATGAAGCATTTTTTGAAAGATTTGACCGAACCTGCGCTTCAAAGGTTTCCTACATATCCCTGGCTAAAAGGGAATCAGATCAATGTAGTTCGGGAAGTTTTGGTAGATGTGACTACCATGGAACTGCGATTTTGCTGTTACTGCTGTTGCTGCTGCTACTACTGCTTACCGACCTCCTTATTACACCGTGCTAAAAGAAAACAAGAAGCTAGACTAAACTAGGGATTACAAAATCTTATCTATCTTCAAACTTGCTCTTGTCGCCTTGCTTTCTTGTTGGCTTGTGTTTCCTCCGTTGTTTCTTTCTTTCTGAAGTGGAATTTATGATGGGGATATTTTATTGTAACCCTCCGCTTTACTGACTTCTGACTTGAACTTGAGTGTATTCCTCTGTTCTACAGGCGGTCTCCTGACTTCAAACTTCAAAAATGTATTCCTCTGTTCTACAGGCGGGCTCCTGACTTCAAACTTGAAATGTATTCCTCTGTTCTACAGGCAAGCTCCTAACTTCAACTTGAAATGTATTCCTCTGTTCTACAGGCGGGCTCCTGACTTCAAACTTGAAATGTATTCCTCTGTTCTACAGGCGGGCTCCTGACTTCAAACTTGAAATGTATTCCTCTGTTCTACAGGCGGGCTCCTAACTTCAAAACTTGAAATGTATTCCTCTGTTCTACAGGCAAGCTCCTGACTTCAACTTGAAATGTATTCCTCTGTTCTACAGGCGGGCTCCTGACTTCAAACTTGAAATGTATTCCTCTGTTCTACAGGCGGGCTCCTGACTTCAAACTTGAAATGTATTCCTCTGTTCTACAGGCGGGCTCCTGACTTCAACTTAAAATGTATTCCTCTGTTCTACAGGCGGGATCCTGACTTCAAACTTGAAATGTATTCCTCTGTTCTATAGGCGGGATCCTGACTTCAAACTTGAAATGTATTCCTCTGTTCTACATGCGGGCTCCTAACTTCAACTTGAAATGTATTCCTCTGTTCTACAAGCGGGCTCCTGACTTCAACTTAAAATGTATTCCTCTGTTCTACAGCCGGGCTCCTGACTTCAACTTGAGATGTATTCCTCTGTTCTACAGGCGTGCTCCTGGCTTCAAACTTGAAATGTACTCCTCTATTCTACAGGCGGGCTCCTGACTTCAACTTGAAATGTATTCCTCTGTTCTACAGGCGGGCTCCTGACTTTAACTGCAACTTTAAAAGATAATACAACATCCATTCTCCAGGCGGTCTCCTGACTTCATCAACAATTTAAAGATAATACAGCCTCCATTCTCCAGGCGGGCTCCTGACTTCGATTTCAAACTTAAAATATAACAACCTCCATTCTCCAGGCGGGCTCCTGACTTCATTAACAATTTAAAGATAATACAGCCTCCATTCTCCAGGCGGGCTCCTGACTTCATCTACAATTTAAAGATAATACAGCCTCCATTCTCCAGGCGGACTCCTGACTTCGATTTCAACTTAAAATATAACAACCTCCATTCTACATGTGAGCTCCTGGCTTCATTTACAATTCAAAGATAATATAGCCTCCATTCTCCAGGCGGGCTCCTGATTTCATCAATAATTTAAAGATAATACAGCCTCCATTCTCCAGGCGGGCTCCTGAATTCATCAACAATTAAAAGATAATACAGCCTCCATTCTCCAGGCTGGTTCCTGACTTCGATTTTAACTTAAAATATAACAACCTCCATTCTACAGGCGGGCTCCTGACTTCAATTACAATTCAAAGATAATACAACCTCCATTCTCCAGGCGGGCTCCTGACTTCATCAACAATTTAAAGATAATACAACCTCCATTGTCCAGGCGGGCTCCTGACTTCATCAACAATTTAAAAATACCTCCATTCTCCAGGCGGGCTCCTGCAAAAATTTAATGATTTAACAACCTCCATTCTCCAGGCGGGCTCCTGACTTCAATTATGTTTAGAACTGTGTTTTATCGGCATTGTTCTTCCCTTGCCTCCTTTGCTATTTCCCTTTGACACTTGATTTATTTCCTTCAAAAACTTCCTCCTGAACTGCTTTCCTTAATTTGTGTTGTCGTCCTCCACGACTGCTTCCTTCCAAACTGCTTTCCTCGATTTGTGTTATCCTCCTTCACAACTACTTCCATCAAACTTGTGTTATCTTGCTTTCCCTTATAACTTGAATTGATTTCCTCGTTCCTCCGAGAATTTTTTTAAAAATGACAGAAAATTTTTTGCCCCAGATTTGGTGATCTTCCTTGTGGCGTGTCTTTCTGCCATTAATAACATTTCTTTTCCCTGCTTCAAATCAAAGAAAATTTTGTTAGTTTAAAACGTGGTGAGTGGTCGTGCCACTCCTGCTGGGGATGCTTTTTCCTTTTCTCCTTTCCCTGCTCTGCGTTTCCATAACTTGTTGGGGATGATGTTATTTGTTGTGGATGATGTTCCTGCTGGGGATGATATTCCTGCTGGGGATGGTTTTTCCTTTTCTTCTTTCCTCGCTCTGTGTTGTCCGACCCTTTTGGAACTTGGTCGATAATTTTCTGGAGATGCTCCTTCTTCCCGATGATCCTTATTCACAAATTTCTCAACTGTTGTTTTATACGTCTTTTTCATTTTATTGCCTTATCTTTGGCTTGTACTATTCACATTTTGCTTTGCACCATTTTGGCAACTGGTAGTATGCTCTAAAAATCCTTCTAAAAAATAGACTGTTGGGGAGAAAAAGTCTTTAAACAAAGAAAAGAAAAGTGATGACTTCAAGAGATAGAAAAAGAAAAGTCTTTCTGAATAAATGCTGGGGAGAAGAAAAGAGGAAAAAGGAAAAAAACTTATCTGAATGGTATAACCGATCCCAATGATCATATCGTGCATTCCGAATTAACCAACCCAGTCTATTTATATCAATCAATTTTTCTGATGGCCTCATTTTGCTGGGGATAAGCAGGCGCCCAACTTTTTTGCCGAATCAACATTTTTGCACTACTTGAGGCCCTGACGGATCCTTTCCGCCAATCTCATCTTGTTTGCCCTTTTTAACTCCTTGTCGCCTTATAGTGCCCTTCGATGGGTTTTCACTAATAAGACTCTCTCATTTCTCTCAACTCCCGTCGCCTTATGGTGCCTGTGAAGGTTTTCACCGATAAGACTCTCTCACTTTATTTTTCTTTTTCAGCTGGGGATTGGAGTGTTACCGATAAGACTCTCTCTACTGGGGATTCCTTTGGCTATCAATTCCCTCAGCTTATGATCCTCTTTCAGCCGGGGATCAGTGTGTTATTCTCGGCTTTCATTTGCCTGACTTGGCACCTCTCGGATACTGATCGGAAGGTCTTTTTCGGACATCAATATGGGTTTTTTTGTGGGGCTAAAAGAAAAGGATATCAAAAATTCAAAATAACTTTGATGGGTAAAACATTACAACTCTTGGAATCGAACTTTTTTTCAAAATTACAAACATAACTTCTGCCCTAATTTTCTTGCTTGGGGGATTTTTTGATTTCTGTTACACTATGACCGAGCCGTGAGGCGCCTACGTATCCTCTTTGAGGAATCAGGTCGAACGTAGTTCACTTGATTCCTTTGTTTTTCTTGTGACTTTTCTTTTGTTTTCTTTGTTATTATTTTTCCTTCTTTTCTTTTTCTTCCCTTCTTTTCTTCTCTTTTTTTTCATTGTGTTTTTTTTTTCATTTTCATTAATGACTCCAAAAGAGGGGTATGAAAGAATAAATAAGGCTCAAAAGGGGGAAGCAAAGGTTAAAGTGTTTGGATAGAAGAACAAATTGCCTCCGTCATTTCATTCTCTGATAAATGCCAAGTACAAACAAACAAACAAACAACAATTACAATCAAAGAAATCATACATAATATCTCTTGACTGCATCAGAATTGATAGCCATGTCGATACATCTTCCCTCGACATCTGTCAAACATAAAATGCCATTGGATAACACTCTGGTCACAATGAATGGTCCTTGCCAGTTCGGTGCAAACTTGCCCTTTGTTTCAGCCTGATGTGGCGGGATTCGTTTCAACACTTGCTGCCCCACTTCAAACTTTCTGGGACACACCTTCTTATTGTATTCTCTTGCCATTCTCTTTTGATACAATTGTCCATGACAGACTGCTGCCAATCTCTTTTCATCAATTAAGCTCAACTACTCCAAACGGGTTTTGACCCACTCATCATCATCAATCCTAGCCTCAGCGACAATTCGGAGAGACGGAATTTCAACCTCTATTGGTATCACTGCTTCAGTTTTGTATACCAACAAATAAGGAGTTGCACATACTGAAGTGCGGACAGTAGTGCGATAACCCAACAATGCAAATGGTAACTTTTCATGCCATTACCTGGACCCTTCTACCATTTTCCTCAATATCTTCTTTATATTCTTGTTGGCTGCCTCAACCGCTCCATTCGCCTTGGGACGATATGGTGTGGAATTACAGTGTGTAATCTTAAACTGTTGACATACTTCCTTCATCAAACTACTGTTAAGATTAGCACCATTATCCGTGATGATCACCTTTGGGATCCCAAATCTATAGATGATATGGGAATGAACAAAATCCACCACTGCCTTCTTGGTTACCGACTTGAAAGTTTTAGCTTTAACCCATTTGGTGAAATAATCGATGGTTACCAGAATGAACCTATGACCATTGGAAGCTGCCGACTCAATAGGTCCAATGACATCCATGCCCCATGCAACAAATGGCCATGGTGCTGACATTGTATGTAATTCCGTCGGCGGAGAATGAATCAGATCTCCGTGTATCTGACACTGATGGCATTTTCGCACGAAGCTGATACAATTACGCTCCATAGTGAGCCAATAATACCCTGCTCGAAGAATCTTCTTCACCAATACATATCCGCTCATATGTGGCCCACAAACTCCAGCATGTACCTCTGTCATAACTGTCGTGGCTTGACCAGCATCTATACATCTCAGCAATCCCAAATCTGGTGTTCTTTTGTACAACACTCCTCCACTGAGGAAAAATCCATTTGCCAATCACCGAATGTCTCTCTTTTGATCTCCGGTGGCCTGCTCCGGGTATATCCCCATCCTGGGGTATTCCTTGACATCATAGAACCATGGCTCGCCATCCATTTCTTCCTCTATCATGTTACAATAAGCATGCTGATCACGAACCTTAATATTCAACGGGTCAACATGTATTTTGTCTGGGTGGTGCAACATTGATGCTAAGGTGGCCAAAGCATCGGCAACTTCATTAAGAATTCTTGGGATGTGCCTGAACTCCAATGATCGAAATCGCTTACTCAGATCATGCAAACATTGTTGATATGGTATGAGCTTCAAATCTCGTGTTTCCCATTCACTTTGAATCTGATGCACTAGGAGGTCTGAGTCTCCCAAGACCAAGACGTCCTGGACATCCATGTCCGCAGCTAATCTTAAACCCAAAATGCATGCCTCATACTCAGCCATATTGTTGGTACAATAGAAACGTAGCTGAGCCGTAACAGGATAATGATGTCCTGTTTCAGAAATAAGTACCGCTCCTATTCCAACTCCCTTTGCATTTGCAGCTCCATCAAAGAAAAGCTTCCATCCTGGTTCCTCAGTCAATTCCAACTCATCTATATGCATCACTTCTGCATTAGGAAAATACGTCCTCAATGGCTCATATTCTTCATCAACAGGATTCTCAGCCAAGTGATCGGCCAATGCTTGGGCTTTCATGGCCGTCCTCATCACATAGACGATATCGAACTCTGTGAGTAATATTTGCCATTTCACCAACCTCCCTATGGGCATAGGCTTTTGGAAAATATACTTCAATGGATCCAAGCGTGAAATGAGATAAGTAGTATAGGATGAGAGATAATGCTTCAATTTCTGTGCCACCCAAGTTAGGGCGTAACATGTCTTCTCAAGTTGAGTGTATTTAACCTTATAGACTGTAAACTTCTTGCTGAGATAATAGATGGCTTGCTCTTTCCTTCCAGTAATGTCGTGTTGCCCCAGTAGCAACCAAATGAATTCTCTAGGACGGTTAGATAGAGAATCAATGGTCTTCCCAGCTCGGGTGGAACCAACACAGGTGAATTTGACAGATACCCTTTGATCTGGTCAAATGCTTCCTGACATTCTGCCATCCATTTTACCGCAACATCTTTCTTCAGTAGCCGAAAAATGGGTTCACAAGTCGCCGTGAGTTGAGCGATAAACCTACTGATATAATTCAACCTTTCCAACAGACTAATTACTTCTGTTTTGTTCTTTGCTGGTGGCAATTCTTGGATGGATTTGATCTTTGACGGGTCCAACTCAATGCCTCGCCGACTGGCAATGAATCCCAACAGCTTTCCAGATGGAACACCAAATGCACATTTGGCCGGGTTGAGCTTAATATCGTAACTTCGAAGTCTTTGGAAAAATTTTCTTAGGTCTGCTACGTGGTCTTCCTGATGCTTGGATTTTATGTTCACATCATCTACGTATACCTCAATCTCTTTGTGTATCATGTCATGAAACACACTAGTCATTGCTCTCATGTACGTTGCCCCAGCGTTCTTCAAACCAAATGGCTTTACCCGATAGCAATAAGTTCCCCACAGCGTAATGAAAGCCGTCTTTTCCGCATCTTCTTCATCTATCAGAATCTGATGATACCTAGCATAGAAATCCACAAAAGACCTGATCTCACGTCTGGCATAATTATCAATCAAAATATGGATGTTGGGTAATGGAAAGTTATCCTTTGGGCTTGCCCTGTTCAGATTGCGATAATCGACACACACCCTGATCTTCCCATCTTTCTTCGGCACTGACACCACATTAGCCAACCAATCAAGATATCGAGTTACCCAAATAACCTTTGCCTGCAGTTGCTTGGTTACTTTTTCTTTAATCTTCACACTCATGTATGCTTTGAACTTCCTCAATTTTTGCTTGACGGGAGGGCATGCCGGGTCAGTGGGCAATTTGTGAACCACTAGATCGGTGCTTAAGCTCGGCATGTCGTCATACGACCATGCAAAAACATCTCTGAATTCAATAAGTTCTTTGATTAGTTCTTCCCTGATGTGATGTGGACGCTTATCTTAGTTTCCCTGATGTCATCCGCATCCTCTAGATTGACGGCTTCAGTGTCATTTAAATTGGGCTTGGGTTTCTCTTCGAACTGGCTTAATTCTTTGTTTATCTCTTCGAAGGCTTCATCCTCCTCGTATTCCGACTTATCATCATAATCGATCTCTTGTATAATTAGTTTGGAATCAGATTGATTTTTTAGACTAGGTTGAAGATCCGTTGTGCATGCCATGTCATTAGAACCAGTATAAAAAGAACTGTTCAGAAAGAGAAAAGAAGAAAACAAAATTAAAACAAAATAAGAAGATAAAGCTTTCACTTTATTAAAATACGGGATAACAAGGTTTCACAC
Source organism: Nicotiana glauca (assembly GCA_026770625.1). Classification (NCBI taxonomy): domain Eukaryota; kingdom Viridiplantae; phylum Streptophyta; class Magnoliopsida; order Solanales; family Solanaceae; genus Nicotiana; species Nicotiana glauca. The sequence continues at coordinate 2,673 of MDKF010480529.1, read as the reverse complement.
TTTTGCCGAATACAAAAATAAAACAAAAACTGGATTACAACCCTGGAATAATCCAGAAAACAAGAAAGAAAAATCAGAGCCCACTACCAAGACTCCCTCCGGGTAGGAAGGGGAGTAGCCATCCAATTGTTGATATTTGCCCTAGGCCCCACAAACTATACATCTGCCCTACTGGACCCTTCTCCAGCTTCTATCATGTTGACTTTGGCGAAGAGCCTTTCAAAACCCTCATTCAAATCTCCATTTGACCCAACCAGTGGTCTGAGAACTTTTGGGACCGACAACTTTATGATACCTGCTTTGACAAATGATCTGGACAGACGCGGAACCGGCTTGGGAAGAACACAGACTCTTTTCTTCAACTTGCGAGCACGTCTCATATCTGCTGTTGTAGGCTTGAATCCCAGCCCAAAAGTATCCAGATTCTTGGGTAAAGAAACCAGTTGAAAAATACCCTGCAGATCAACCCCCAAACCTTTTCCTGGCACAGATCCGCTATTCAGCATTTCTGAGGCTATCATGAAGGTCGCCGCTGCTATTCTGGGAAGTTGAATGTCCTCGCCCTCAGGAATTTTGTCCACTGAGACCGTATCAAAAACCTGGTAAACCTACGGACCCTTGTCATCATCCATTTCTATGAATGGCACAATGGCATCACCCATAGTGCATGTACCGTCATCCCCTTGCACCACGATCTCTTGCCTATCCCACTCAAATTTGATCCTCTGATGCAGTGTAGAAGGCACTGCTTTGGTAGCGTGGATCCATGGTCGCCCTAACAGAAGATTATATGATACTGCCACGTCTATCACCTAGAATTCCATGGTGAACTCGACTGGACCAATTGTCAATTCCAGTATGATATCACCCACTGTGTAAACCTCGGACGCAGACGCTATTCCTGTGAATCATGTCATCATCAACCTTTAGTTTGTTCAGAGTAGTCAAAGGACAGATGTTGGAACTTGACACATTATCGATCAGTACTCAAGTGACCACCGAGTCTTCGCACTTCACGGTCAAATAGAGGGCTTTGTTGTGTTCTGTACCCTCTACTTGCAATTCATCGTCAGAAAATGTCACCCAGTTTACCTCAAAAATTTTGTGCACTATTTTCTCCAGATGGTTCATAGAGAGCTTATCCGGAACATGGGCTTCATTCAGGATTTTCATCAATGCTCGGCAATGGTCGCTTGAATGGATCATCAATGATAGCAACGAAATTTATGCCGGGGTCTTCGTAAAATGCTCCACAATGGAGTAATCTTGTGCCTTCATCTTCTTCAAAAACTTCTCCGCCTCTTCCTCCATCACTGGCTTCTTTATCACTGCTGGATTGGCCTTTCTTAACTCTGAGGGAGCAAAACACCTTCCGAACGAGTTAACCCCTGGGCCTCACATACTTCTTCCACAACTTCCTTCCCCTTATACATCACCATCACTTGACTGTAGCTCCATGGCACGACTTTCTCACTGATTGTCGGCAACTGCATTACTGGCCTGATAACAACTGGTCCTATGTGTGCCCCCTTCATAACTACTGGCTTGCTTGATATCCCCTGCATCGTTACTTTGACCGACTCTGTCTTCTTTGCAACAACAGACGAACTCTTCCCCATCACCACCACTAGCTTGCTGTCTACCATTTCCAGTTGTACCACTGTTTTTCCACTAGTCGACTTTTCTTTTGGACTGGCACGGATCATCATTACTGTTTGTGAGGGTTTCTTGAGCTCCCCTCCTTCGTGCACTAGTTCGATCATGTGGGCCTCATGGTGTGCCGGCAATGGGTTCTGATTAATGTTGGGTGCCTCTGGTGCCTGAACCTCGATCCTATTTGTGTCAATAAGATCTTGCATGGCAGCCTTCAACTTCCAACATTTCTCAACATCATGTCTGGGAGCCCCCGAACAATATTCATAGCTTACTGAGTGGTCCAGATTTTTGGGAAGGGGATTTGGCAATTTGGGCTCAACAGGACTTAACAGGCCTAACTGCATCAATTTATGGAACAGAGTAGTATAGGTTTCTCCCAGCGGAGTAAATGTTCTCTGCCTCTGCACCCTCTCATTCCTGAAAGCCTGATTCCCATGGTAACCTGGCCCTGAAGGATTTCTGTAGGCCCTTGGTGGTGGATATGTATTTTGTGGAGGTACGTATGTATTTTGGGGAGCCGGCGCACGCCATTGCGGGCGAGCCGGAGGCTGGGTATATGTTTGGGCGTGATGGAAGAAGAAATGTGGCTCTTGTGGCGGGTAGTAGGTCTTTGGAGGGCTATATGGAGTGTATGGGTAATTTGGGTGGTAGGGTCTGGGTTGGTAGTGAGGGGAAGGACCTCTGGATCTGGACCAAGTACCTGCCTCGACTGTTGCAACCTCTTCCCTTTTCTTCTTCCCGAGCGCACCTCCCGTGCCGCTCTAGATGGCCTGAGTGGTTGCTTTAATCGCCAAATAGGATCTTGTAGGACTTAAGTCCCTCTTCAATCATACCGCCTATTTTTACTACCTCGTTGAAAGATTTACCAACTGACGTCACCAGGTGACCAAAGTAAGTTGGCTCTAGAGTCTGCAGAAAGTAGTCCACCATTTCCCCTTCCCTCTGTGAGCACGTGATTTTTGCCCCAAGCAAATTGTTCCAAAATATAGGCAAAAATGATTTTTAAATTTGTGTGGC
>MU712012.1:9862-24372 GCA_026770625.1 Nicotiana glauca | reverse complement strand
AAAATGTATTCCCTTGTTTTCAAGGTGGGCCTGATTGCTGAACTTGAAATGTATTCCCTTGTTCTCTAGGTGGGCGCCTGATTGCTGAACTTGAAATGTATTCCTTTGTTCTCCTGGTGGGCACCTAATTGCTGAAACTTGAAATGTATTCCCTTGTTCTCCACGTGGGCGCCAGATTGCTAAACTTGAAATATATTCCCTTGTTCTCCAGGTGGGTTCCTGATTGATGAACTTGAAACGTATTCCCTTCTTCTTCAGGTGGGCGACTGATTGCTGAACCTTGAAATATATTCCCTTATTCTCCAAGTGGGCACCTGATTGCTGAACTTGAAATGTTTTCCCTTGTTCTCGAGGTGGGTGCCTGATTGCTGAACTTGAAAAGTATTCCCTTGTTCTCCAGGTGGGCGGCTAATTGATGAACTTGAAGTGTATTCGCTTATTNTGCTGAACCTTGAAATATATTCCCTTATTCTCCAAGTGGGCACCTGATTGCTGAACTTGAAATGTTTTCCCTTGTTTTCGAGGTGGGTGCCTGATTGCTGAACTTGAAAAGTATTCCCTTGTTCTCCAGGTGGGCGGCTAATTGATGAACTTGAAGTGTATTTGCTTATACTCCAGGTGGGCGCCTGACTGCTGAATCTTGAAATTGATTCCCTTGTTCTCTAGGTGGGCACCTGATTGCTGAAACTTGAAATGTATTCCCTTGTTCTCCAGGTGGGCGCATGATTGCTGAACTTGAAATGTATTCCCTTGTTCTCCAGTTGGGCACCTCATTGCTGAACTTGAAACATATTCCCTTGTTCTTCAGGTGGACGCCTGATTGCTGAAACTTGAAATGTATTCCCTTGTCCTCAAGGTGGACGCCTGATTGCTGAAACATGAAATGTATTCCCTTGTCCTCTAGGTGGGCGACTGATTGCTGAACTTGTAATGTTTTCCGTTGTTCTCCCGGTGGGCGCCTGGTTGCTGAACTTGAAATGTTTTCACTTGTTCTCCAGGTGGGCGCCTGATTGCTGAACTTTAAACGAATTCCCTTGTTCTCTAGGTAGGCGCCTGATTGCTAAAACTTGAAATGTATTCCCTCGTTCTCCCGGTGGGCGCCTGATTGTTGAACTTGAAATGCATTCCCAAGTTCTTTAGGTAGGCGCCTGATTGTTGAAACTTGAAATGTATTATACCTTGTTCTCCTGGTGGGCGCTTGATTGCTGAAACTTGAAATGTATTCCCTTGTTCTTCAGGCAGACGCCTAATTGCTAAAACTTGAAATATATTACCTTGTTCTCCATGTGGGCGCCTGATTATAGAACTTGAAACGTATTTCCTTGTTCTCCAAGCGGGGGCTTGATTGTTGAACTTGAAATGTATANCCGTTGTTCTCCCGGTGGGCGCCTGGTTGCTGAACTTGAAATGTTTTCACTTGTTCTCCAGGTGGGCGCCTGATTGTTGAACTTTAAACGAATTCCCTTGTTCTCTAGGTAGGCGCCTGATTGCTAAAACTTGAAATGTATTCCCTCGTTCTCCGGGTGGGCGCCTGATTGTTGAACTTGAAACGCATTCCCAAGTTCTTTAGGTAGGCGCCTGATTGTTGAAACTTGAAATGTATTACCTTGTTCTCCTGGTAGGCGCTTGATTGCTGAAACTTGAAATGTATTCCCTTGTTCTTCAGGCAGATGCCTAATTGCTAAAACTTGAAATGTATTACCTTGTTCTCCATGTGGGCGCCTGATTATAGAACTTGAAACGTATTTCCTTGTTCTCCAGGCGGGGGCTTGATTGTTGAACTTGAAATGTATAACCTTGTTCTCCAGGTGGGCGCCTAATTGATGAACTTGAAATATTTTCCCTTGTTCTCGAGGTGGGCGCCTGATTGCTGTACTTGAAACGTATTCCCTTGTTCTCAAAGAGGGCGCCTGATTGCTGAATCTTGAAATTGATTCCCTTGTTCTCCAGGTGGGCACCTGATTGATAAAACTTGAAATGTATTCCCTTGTTCTCTAGGTGGGCGCATGATTGCTGAACTTGAAATGTATTCCCTTGTTCTCCAGGTGGGCGCCTGATTGCTGAACTTGTAATGTTTTCCGTTGTTCTCCAGGTGGGCGCCTGGTTGCTGAACTTGAAATGTTTTCCCTTGTTCTTAAGGTGGGCGCCTGGTTGCTGAACTTGAAACGTATTCCCTTGTTCTCCAGGAGGGTGCCTGATTGCTGAACTTGTAATGTTTTCCGTTGTTCTCCCGGTAGGCGCCTGGTTGCTGAACTTGAAATGTTTTCACTTGTTCTCCAGGTGGGCGCCTGATTCCTGAACTTGAAATGTATTCCCTAGTTCTCCAGGAGGGCGCCTGATTGCTGAACTTGAAATCTATTCCCTTGTTCTCAGGTGGGTGCCTGATTGCTGAAACCTTAAACATATTCCCTTGTTGTTCAGGTGGGCGCCGGATTGTTGAAACTTGAAACGTATTCCCTTGTTCTCCATGTGGGCGCCTGATTGCTGAACTTGAAATATATTCCCTTGTTCTCCAGGTGGGCGCCTGATTGCTGAAACTTGAAATGTATTACCTTGTTCTCCTGGTGGGCGCCTGATAGCTGAAACTTGAAACGTATTCCGTTTTTCTTCATGTAGGCGCCTAATTACTGAAACTTGAAATGTATTACCCTGTTCTCCATGTGGAGGCTTGATTGCTGAATTTGAAATATATTCCCTTGTTCTCCAATGGGCGCCTGATTGCTGAACATGAAACATATTCCCTTGTTCTTCAAGTAGGCGCCTGATTGCCGAAACTTGAAATGTATTACCTTGTTATCCAGGTGGGAGCCTGATTGCTGAACTTGAAACGTATTTCCTTGTTCTCCAAGTGGGGGCTTGATTGCTGAATTTGAAATATATTCCCTTGTTCTCCAAGTGGGCGCCTGATTGCTGAACTTGAAATATATTCCCTTGTTCTTCAGGTAGGCACCTGATTGCTGAAAAACTTGAAATGTATTCCCTTGTTCTCTATGTTGGCGCCTGATTGCTAAAACTTGAAACGTATTCCCTTGTTCTTCAGGTGGGCGCCTGATTGCTAAAACTTGAAATGTATTCCCTTGTTCTCCAGGTGGGCGCCGGATTGCTGAAACTTGAAATGTATTCCATTCTTCTCCATGTAGGCGCCTGATTGCTGAAACTTGAAAATTATTCCCTTGTTCTCTAGGTGGGCGCCTGATTGCTGAAACTTGAAATGTATTCCCTTGTTCTTCAGGTGGGCGCCTGATTAATGAACTTGTAATCTATTCCCTTTTTCTCCAGGTGGGCGCCTGATTCCTGAACTTGAAATGTATTCCCTAGTTCTCCAGGAGGGCGCCTGATTGCTGAACTTGAAATCTATTCCCTTGTTCTCAGGTGGGTGCCTGATTGCTGAAACCTTAAACATATTCCCTTGTTGTTCAGGTGGGCGCCGGATTGTTGAAACTTGAAACGTATTCCCTTGTTCTCCATGTGGGCGCCTGATTGCTGAACTTGAAATATATTCCCTTGTTCTCCAGGTGGGCGCCTGATTGCTGAAACTTGAAATGTATTACCTTGTTCTCCTGGTGGGCGCCTGATAGCTGAAACTTGAAATGTATTCCGTTTTTCTTCAGGTAGGCGCCTAATTACTGAAACTTGAAATGTATTACCCTGTTCTCCATGTGGAGTCTTGATTGCTGAATTTGAAATATATTCCCTTGTTCTCCAAGTGGGCGCCTGATTGCTGAACATGAAACATATTCCCTTGTTCTTCAGGTAGGCGCCTGATTGCCGAAACTTGAAATGTATTACCTTGTTATCCAGGTGGGCGCCTGATTGCTGAACTTGAAACGTATTTCCTTGTTCTCCAAGTGGGGCTTGATTGCTGAATTTGAAATATATTCCCTTGTTCTCCAGGTGGGCGCCTGATTGCTGAACTTGAAACATATTCCCTTGTTCTTCAGGTAGGCACCTGATTGCTGAAAAACTTGAAATGTATTCCCTTGTTCTCTATGTTGGCGCCTGATTGCTAAAACTTGAAACGTATTCCCTTGTTCTTCAGGTGGGCGCCTGATTGCTAAAACTTGAAATGTATTCCCTTGTTCTCCAGGTGGGCGCCTGATTGCTGAAACTTGAAAATTATTCCCTTGTTCTCTAGGTGGGCGCCTGATTGCTGAAACTTGAAATGTATTCCCTTATTCTTCAGGTGGGCGCCTGATTAATGAACTTGTAATCTATTCCCTTTTTCTCCAGGTGGGCGCCAGATTGCTGAAACTTGAAATGTATTCCCTTGTCCTCTAGGTGGGCACCTGATTGCTGAACTTGTAATCTATTCCCTTTTTCTCCAGGTGGGTGCCTGATTGCTGAAACTTAAAATGTATTCCCTTGTTCTCCAGGTGGGCACCTGATTGCTGAAACTTGAAATATATTCCCTTTTTCTCCAGGTGGGCGCCTGATTGCTGAACTTGAAATATATTCCCTTGTATTCTAGGTGGGCGCCTGACTGCTTAAACTTGAAATGTATTCACTTGTTCTCCAGGTGGGCGCCTTATTGCTGAAACTTGAAATATATTCCCTTGTTCTCCTGGTGGGCGCTTGATTGCTGAACTTGAAATGTATTCCCTTGTTCTCCTGGTAGGCGCTTGATTGCTGAAACTTGAAATGTATTCCCTTGTTCTCCAAATGGGCGCCTGATTGTTGAAAATTAAAATGTATTCCCTTGTTCTCCAGGTGGGCGCCTAATTGCTGAAACTTGAAATGTATTCCCTTGTTCTCTAGGTGGGCGCCTGATTGCTGAAATTTAAAATCTATTCCCATGTTTTCAAGGTGGGCCTGATTGCTGAACTTGAAATGTATTCCCTTGTTCTCTAGGTGGGCGCCTGATTGCTGAACTTAAAATGTATTCCTTTGTTCTCTGGTGGGCACCTGATTGGTGAAACTTGAAATGTATTCCCTTGTTCTCCAGGTGGGCGCCGGATTGCTAAACTTGAAATATATTCCCTTGTTCTCCAGGTGGGTTCCTGATTGATGAACTTGAAACGTATTCCCTTCTTCTTCAAGTGGGCGCCTGATTGCTGAACTTGAAATGTTTTCCCTTGATCTCGAGGTGGGTGCCTGATTGCTGAACTTGAAATGTATTCCCTTGTTCTCCAGGTGAGCGGCTGATTGATGAACTTGAAGTGTATTCCCTTATTCTCCAGGAGGGCGCCTGACTGCTGAATCTTGAAATTGATTCCCTTGTTCTCTGGGTGGGCACCTGATTGCTGAAACTTGAAATGTACTCCCTTGTTCTCCAAGTGGGCGCGTGATTGCTAAACTTGAAATGTATTCCCTTGTTCTCCAGTTGGGCACCTCATTGCTGAACTTGAAACATATTCCCTTGTTCTTCAGGTGGACGCCTGATTTCTGAAACTTGAAATGTATTCCCTTGTCCTCAAGGTGGGCGCCTGATTGCTGACACTTGAAATGTATTTCCTTGTTTTCTAGGTGTACGCCTGATTCTGAACTTGTAATGTTTTCCGTTGTTCTCCTGGTGGGCGCCTGGTTGCTGAACTGGAAATGTTTTCACTTGTTCTCCAGGTGGTCGCCTGATTGCTGAACTTTAAATGAATTCCCTTGTTCTCTAGGTAGGCGCCTGATTGCTAAAACTTGAAATGTATTCCCTCGTTCTCCGGGTGGGCGCCTGATTGTTGAACTTGAAATGCATTCCCAAGTTCTTTAGGTAGGCGCCTGATTGCTGAAACTTGAAATGTATTACCTTGTTCTCCTGGTGGGCGCTTGATTGCTGAAACTTGAAATGTATTCCCTTGTTCTTCAGGCAGGCGCCTAATTGCTGAAACTTGAAATGTATTACCTTGTTCTCCATGTGGGCGCCTGATTACAGAACTTTAAATGTATTTCCTTGTTCTCCAGGTGGGGGCTTGATTGTTGAACTTGAAATGTATTCCCTCGTTCTCCAGGTAGGCGCCTGATTGCTGAACTTGAAATATTTTCCCTTGTTCTCGAGGTGGGCGCCTGATTGCTGAATCTTGAAATTGATTCCCTTGTTCTCCAGGTGGGCACCTGATTGCTAAAACTTGAAATGTGTTCCCTTGTTCTCCAGGTGGGCGCGTGATTGCTGAACTTGAAATGTATTCCCTTATTCTCCAGGTGGGCGCCTGATTGCTGAACTTGTAATGTTTTCCGTTGTTCTCCAGGTGGGCGCCTGGTTGCTGAACTTGAAATGTTTTCCCTTGTTCTCAAGGTGGGCGCCTGATTGCTGAACTTGAAACATATTCCCTTGTTCTCCAGGAGGGCGCCTGATTGCTGAACTTGTAATGTTTTCCGTTGTTCTCCAGGTGGGCGCCTGATTGCTGAACTTGAAACGTATTCCCTTATTCTCCAGGTGGGCGCCTGATTGCTCAATCTTGAAATTGATTCCCTTGTTCTCCAGGTGGGCACCTGAATGCTGAAACTTGAAATGTATTCCATTGTTCTCTAGGTGGGCGCGTGATTGCTGAACTTGAAATGTATTCCCTTATTCTCCAGTTGGGCACCTCATTGCTGAACTTGAAACATATTCCCTTGTTCTTCAGGTGGACGCCTGATTGCTGAACCTTGAAATATATTCCCTTGTCCTCAAGGTGGGCGCCTTATTGCTGACACTTGAAATGTATTCCCTTGTTCTCCAGGTGGGCGCCTGATTGCTGAACTTGTAATGTTTTCCGTTGTTCTCCCGATGGGCGCTTGGTTGCTGAACTTGAAGTGTTTTCACTTGTTCTCCAGGTGGGCGCCTGATTGCTGAACTTGAAACGAATTCCCTTGTTCTCCAGGTAGGTGCCTGATTGCTAAAACTTGAAATGTATTCCCTCGTTCTCCGGGTGGGCGCCTGATTGTTGAACTTGAAATGCATTACCAAGTTCTTTAGGTTGGCGCCTAATTGCTGAATCTTGAAATGTATTACCTTGTTCTACTGGTGGGCGCCTGATTGCTGAAACTTGAAACGTATTCCCTTGTTCTTTAGGTAGGCGCGTAATTGCTGAAACTTGAAATGTATTACCTTGTTCTCCATGTGGGCGCCTTATTACAAAACTTGAAACGTATTTCCTTGTTCTCCAGGTGGGGCCTTGATCGTTGAACTTGAAATATTTTCCCTTGTTCTCCAGGTGGGCGCCTGATTGCTGAACTTGAAACGTATTCCCTTGTTCTCCAGGTGGGCGCCTGATTGCTGAACTTGAAACGTATTCCCTTGTTCTCCAGGTGGGCGCCTGATTGCTGAATCTTGAAATTGATTCCCTTGTTCTCCAGGTGGGCACCTGATTTCTAAAACTTGAAATGTATTCTCTTGTTCTCCAGGTGGGCGCATAATTGTTGAACATGAAATGTATTCCCTTGTTCTCCAGGTCGGCGCCTGGTTGCTGAACTTGAAATGTTTTCCCTTGTTCTCCAGGTGGGTGCCTGATTGCTGAACTTGAAACGTATTCCCTTGTTCTCCATGTGGGCGCCAGATTGCTGAACTTGTAATGTTTTCAGTTGTTCTCCAGGTGGGCGCCTGGTTGTTGAACTTGAAATGTTTTCCCTTATTCTCCAGGTGGGCACCTGATTGCTGAACTTGAAATGTATTCCCTAGTTCTCCAGGTGGGCGCCTGATTGCTGAAACTTGAAATGTATTCCCTCGTTCTTCGGGTGGGCGCCTGATTGCTGAACTTGTAACATATTCCCTTGTTCTTCAGGTAGGCGCCTGATTGTTGAAACTTGAAATTTATTACCTTGTTCTCCTGGTGGGCGCCTGATTGCTGAAACTTGAAACGTATTCCCTTGTTCTTCTGGTAGGCGCCTAATTGCTGAAACTTGAAATGTATAACCTTGTTCTCCATGTGGGTGACTGATTGCTGAACTTGAAATGTATTTCCTTGTTCTCCAGGTGGGGGCTTGATTGATGAACTTGAAATGTATTCCCTTGTTATCCAGGTGGGCGGCTGATTGTTGAACTTGAAGTGTATTCCCTTGTTCTCCAGTTGGGCACCTCATTGCTGAACTTGAAACATATTCCCTTGTTCTTCAGGTGGACGCCTGATTGCTGAAACTTGAAATGTATTCCCTTTTCCTCAAGGTGGGTGCCTGATTGCTGACACTTGAAATGTATTCCCTTGTTCTCTAGGTGGGCGCCTGATTGCTGAACTTGTAATGTTTTTCGTTGTTCTCCCGGTGGGCGCCTGGTTGCTGAACTTGAAATGTTTTCCCTTGTTCTCCAGGTGGGCGCCTGATTGCTGAACTTGAAACGAATTCCCTTATTCTCCAGGTAGGCGCCTGATTGCTAAAACTTGAAATATATTCCCTCGTTCTCCTGGTGGGCGCCTGATTGCTGAAACATGAAACGTATTCCCTTATTCTTCAGGCATGCGCCTAATTGCTGAAACTTGAAATGTATTACCTTGTTCTCCATCTGGGCGCCTGATTACAGAACTTGAAACGTATTTCCTTGTTCTCCAGGTGGGGGATTGATTGTTGAACTTGAAATGTATTCCCTCGTTCTCCAGGTGGGCGCCTGATTGCTGAACTTGAAATATTTTCCCTTGTTCTCGAGGTGGGCGCCTGATTGCTGAACTTGAAACGTATTCCCTTGTTCTCCAAGAGGGCGCCTGATTGCTGAATCTTGAAATTGATTCCCTTGTTCTCCAGGTGGGCACCTGATTGCTAAAACTTGAAATGTATTCCCTTGTTCTCCAGGTGGGCACGTGATTGCTGAACTTGAAACGTATTCCCTTGTTCTCTAGGTGGGCGCCTGATTGCTGAACTTGTAATGTTTTCCGTTATTCTCCAGGTGGGCGCTTGGTTGCTGAACTTGAAATGTTTTCCCTTGTTCTCAAGGTGGGCGCCTGATTGCTGAACTTGAAACGTATTCCCTTATTCTCCAGGAGGGCGCCTGATTGCTGAACTTGTAATGTTTTCCGTTGTTCTCCAGGTGGGCGCCTAATTGCTGAACTTTAAACGTATTCCCTTATTCTCCAGGTGGACGCCTGATTGCTCAATCTTGAAATTGATTCCCTTGTTCTCCAGGTGGGCACCTGATTGCTGAAACTTTAAATGTATTCCCTTGTTCTCCAGGTGGGCGCGTGATTGCTGAACTTGAAATGTATTCCCTTGTTCTCCAATTGGGCACCTCATTGCTGAACTTGAAACATATTCCCTTGTTCTTCAGGTGGACGCCTGATTGCTGAACTTTAAAATGTATTCCCTTGTCCTCAAGGTGGGCGCCTGATTGCTGACACTTGGAATGTATTCCCTTGTTCTCCCGGTGGGCGCCTGGTTGATGAACTTGAAATGTTTTCACTTGTTCTCCAGGTGGGCGCCTGATTGCTGAACTTGAAAGGAATTCCCTTGTTCTCCAGGTAGGCGCCTGATTGCTAAAACTTGAAATGTATTCCCTCGTTCTCCTGGTGGGCGCCTGATTGTTGAACTTGAAACGCATTCCCAAGTTCTTTAGGTAAGCGCCTGATTGCTGAAACTTGAAATGTATTACCTTGTTCTACTGGTGGGTGCCTGATTGCTGAAACTTGAAACGTATTCCCTTGTTCTTCAGGTAGGCATGTAATTTCTGAAACTTGAAATGTATTACCTTGTTCTCCATGTGGGCGCCTGATTACAGAACTTGAAACATATTTCCTTGTTCTCCAGGTGGGGCCTTGATAGTTGAACTTGAAATGCATTCCCTCGTTCTCCAGTTGGGGCGCCTGATTGCTGAACTTGAAATTTTTTCCCTTGTTCTCGAGGTGGGCGCCTGATTGCTGAACTTGAAACGTATTCCCTTGTTCTCCAGGTGGGCGCCTGATTGCTGAATCTTGAAATTGATTCCCTTGTTCTCTAGGTGGGCACCTGATTCCTAAAACTTGAAATGTATTCTCTTGTTCTCCAGGTGGGCGCGTAATTGCTGAACTTGAAATGTATTCCCTTGTTCTCTAGGTGGGCGCCTCCAGGTGGGCGCCTGGTTGCTGAACTTGAAATGTTTTCCCTTGTTCTCCAGGTGGGTGCCTGATTGCTGAACTTGAAACGTATTCCCTTGTTCTCCAGGTGGGCGCCTGATTGCTGAACTTGTAATGTTTTCCGTTGTTCTCTAGGTGGGCGCCTGGTTGCTGAACTTGAAATGTTTTCCCTTGTTCTCCATGTGGGCGCCTGATTGCTAAACTTGAAACGTATTCCCTAGTTCTCCAAGTGGGCGCCTGATTGCTGAAACTTGAAATGTATTCCCTCGTTCTCCGGGTGGGTGCCTAATTGCTGAACTTAAAACGTATTCCCTTGTTCAGGTAGGTGCCTGATTGTTGAAACTTGAAATTTATTACCTTGTTCTCCTGGTGGGCGCCTGATTGCTGAAACTTGAAACGTATTCCTTTGTTCTTCAGGTAGGCGCCTAATTGCTGAAACTTGAAATGTATAACCTTGTTCTCCATGTGGGTGCCTGATTGCTGAACTTGAAATGTATTTCCTTGTTCTCCAGGTGCGGGCTTGATTGCTGAACTTGAAATATATTCCCTTGTTCTCTAGGTGGGCGGCTGATTGCTGAACTTGAAGTGTATTCCCTTATTCTCCAGGTGGGCGCCTGACTGCTGAATCTTGAAATTGATTCCCTTGTTCTCCAGGTGGGCACCTGATTGCTGAATCTTGAAATGTATTCCCTTGTTCTCTAGGTGGGCGCGTGATTGCTGAACTTGAAATGTATTCCCTTGTTCTCCAGTTGGGCACCTCATTGCTGAACTTGAAACATATTCCCTTATTCTTCAGGTGGACGCCCGATTGCTGAACTTGTAATGTTTTTCGCTGTTCTCCAGTTGGGCAGCTGGTTGCTGAACTTGAAATGTTTTCCCTTGTTCTCCAGGTGGGCGCCTGACTGCTGAACTTGAAACGTATTCCCTTTTTCTCCAGGTTCGCGCCTGAATACTGAACTTCTAATGTTTTCCATTGTTCTCCAAGTGGGCGCCTGGTTGCTGAACTTGAAATGTTTTCCCTTGTTCTCCAGGTGGGCGCCTGATTGCTGTACTTGAAACGTATTCCCTTGTTCTCCAGGTGGGCGCCTGATTGCTGAAACTTGAAATGTATTTCTTCGTTCTCCGGGTGGGCGCCTGATTGCTGAACTTGAAACGTATTCCCTAGTTCTTCAGGTAGGCGACTGATTGTTTAAACTTGAAATGTATTACCTTGTTCTCCTGATGGGCGCCTGATCGCTGAAACTTGAAACGTATTCCCTTGTTCTTCAGGTAGGTGCCTAATTGCTGAAACTTGAAATGTATAACCTTGTTCACCATGTGAGCAACTGATTGTTGAACTTGAAAAGTATTTCCTTGTTCTCCAGGTGGGGGCTTGATTGCTGAACTTGAAATATATTCCCTTGTTCTCTAGGTGGGCGCCTTATTGTTGAACTTGAAACATATTCCCTTGTTCTTCAGGTAGGCGCCTGATTGCTGAAACTTGAAATGTATTACCTTGTTATCCAGGTGGGCGCCTGATTACAAAAACTTGAAATGTATTTCCTTGTTCTCCAGGTGGGCGCCTGATTGCTGACACTTGAAATATATTCCCTTGTTCTCTAGGTGGGCGCCTGATTGCTTAAACGTGAAATGTATTCCCTTCTTATCCATGTGGGCGCCTGATTACTGAAACTTGAAATCTATTCCCTTGTTCTCTAGGTGGGCGCCTGGTTGCTGAAACTTGAAATGTATTCCCTTATTCTCCAGGTGGGCGCTTGAATGCTGAACTTGTAATCTATTCCTTTTTTCTCCAGGTGGGCGCCTGATTGCTGAAACTTGAAATGTATTCCCTTGTTCTGTAGGTAGGTGCCTGATTGCTGAACTTGTAATCTATTCCCCTTTTCTCCAGGTGGGTGCCTGATTGCTGAAACTTGAAATGTATTCCCTTGTTCTCCAGGTGGGCGCCTTATTGCTGAACTTGAAATGTATTCCCTTGTTCTCCAGGAGGGCGCCTGATTGCTGAACTTCAAATCTGTTCCCTTGTTCTCAGGTGGGTACCTGATTGCTGAAACTTGAAACACATTCCTTTGTTGTCCAAGTGGGCGCCGGTTTGTATAAACTCGAAACGTATTCCTTTTTTCTCCAGGTGGGCGCCTGATTACTGAACTTGAAATATATTCCCTTGTTATCCTGGTGGGCGCCTGATTGCTGAAACTTGAAATGTATTGCGTTGTTCTCCTGGTGGGCGCCTTATTGCTGAAACTTGAAACGTATTCCCTTGTTCTTCAGGTAGGCGCCTAATCGCTAAAAGTTGAAATGTATTACCTTGTTCTCCAGGTGCGCGCCTGATTCCTGAACTTGAAACATATTCCCTTGTTCTTCAGGTAGGCGCCTGATTGCTGAAACTTGAAATATATTACCTTGTTTTCTAGGTGGGCGCCTAATTGCTAAATTTGAAATGTATTTCCTTGTTCTCCAGGTGGGCGCCTGATTGCTGACACTTGAAATATATTCCCTTGTTCTCCAGGTGGGTGCCTGATTGCTGAAACTTGAAATCTATTCCCTTGTTCTCTAGGTGGGCGCCTGATTGCTGAAACTTGAAATGTATTCCCTTGTTCTCTAGGTGGGTGCCTGATTGCGGAACTTGTAATCTATTCCCTTTTTCTATAGGTAGGTGCCTGATTGCTGAAACTTGAAATGTATTCCCTTATTCTCTAGGTGGCCGCCTGATTGCTGAACTTGTAATCTATTCCCTTGTTCTCCAGGTGGGTGCCTGATTGCTGAAACTTGAAATGTATTGCCTTGTTCTCCAGGTGGGCACCTGATTGCTGAACTTGAAATGTATTCCCTTGTTCTCCAGGAGGGTGCCTGATTGCTGAACTTGAAATCTATTCCCTTATTCTCAGGTGGGCACCTGATTGCAGAAACTTGAAATATGTTCCCTTGTTCTCCAGGTGGGCGCCGGATTGCTGAACTTGAAATATATTCCCTTGTTCTCTAGATGGACGCCTGATTTTTGAACTTGAAACGTATTCCCTTTTTCTTCAGGTGGGCGCCTGATTGCTGAAACTTGGAATGTATTCCCTTGTTCTCCAGGTGGGCACCTGATTGCTGACACTTGAAATGTATTCCCTTGTTCTAGGTGGGCGCCAGATAGATGAAACTTGAAATATATTTCCTTGTTCTCAAGGTGGGCGCCTGATTGCTTAAACTTGAAATGTATTCCCTTCTTCTCCATGTGGACGCCTGATTGCTGAAACTTGAAATCTATTCCCTTGTTCTCTAGGTGGGCGCCTGATTGCTTAAACTTGAAATGTATTCCCTTCTTCTCCATGTGGACGCCTGATTGCTGAAACTTGAAATCTATTACCTTGTTCTCTAGGTGGCCGCCTGATTGCTGAAACTTGAAATGTATTCCCTTGTTCTCCAGGTGGGCGCCTGAATGCTGAACTTGTAATCTATTCCCATTTTCTCCAGGTGGGCGCCTGATTGCAGAAACTTGAAATATGTTCCCTTGTTGTCTAGGTAGGCGCCTGATTGCTGAACTTGAAATATATTCCCTTGTTCTCCAGGTGGGCACCGGATTGCTGAACTTAAAATATATTCCCTTGTTCTCCCGATGGACGCCTGATTTTTGAACTTGAAACGTATTCCCTTGTTCTTCAGGTGGGCGCCTGATTGCTGAAACTTGGAATGTATTCCCTTGTTCTCCAGGTGGGCGCCTGATTGCTGACACCTGAAATATATTCCCTTGTTCTCTAGGTGGGCGCCTGATTGATGAAACTTGAAATGTATTCCCTTGTTCTCCAGGTGGGCGCCTGATTGCTGACACTTGAAATATATTCCCTTATTCTCCAGGTAGGCGCATGATTGCTAAAACTTGTAATTTATTCCCTTCTTCTCCATGTGGGCGCCTGATTGCTGAAACTTGAAATATATTCCCTTGTTCTCTAGGTGGGCGGCTGATTGATGACACTTGAAATATATTCCTTTGTTCTCCAGCTGGGCGCCTGATTGCTGAAACTTGTAATTTATTCCCTTCTTCTCCATGTGGGCGCCTGATTGCTGAAACTTAAAATCTATTCCCTTGTTCTCTAGGTGGGCGCCTGATTGCTGAAACTTGAAATGTATTCCCTTGTTCTCCAGGTGGGCGCCTGATTGCTGAAACTTGAAATGTATTCCCTTGTTCTCCAGGTGGGCGCCTGATTGCTGAACTTGTAATCTATTCCCTTTATCTCTAGGTGGGCGCCTGATTGCTGAAACTTGAAATGTATTCCCTTGTTCTCTTGGTGGGCACCTGATTGCTAAACTTGTAATCTATTCCCTTTTTCTCCCGGTGGGTGCCTGATTGCTGAAACTTGAAATGTATTACCTTGTTCTCCAGGTGGGCACCTGATTGCAGAAACTTGAAATATGTTCCCTTGTTCTCCTGGTGGGCGCCGGATTGCTGAACTTGAAATATATTCCCTTGTTCTCCAGATGGACACCTGATTTTTGAACTTGAAACGTATTCCCTTTTTCTTCAGGTGGGCGCCTGATTGCTGAAACTTGGAATGTATTCCCTTGTTCTCCAGGTGGGCGCCTGATTGCTGA